>ADNK01000622.1:0-33396 GCA_000320545.1 Bigelowiella natans CCMP2755 | reverse complement strand
ATAGCCTAGCTGTGGTGTCCAATGATGCAGAAGCAAAGTAGTAACCAACTGGAGAGAAAGTAACATCCCAAACAGGATAACTATGACCCTAAACAAAGAAAGAAAGAAAGAAACAAACAAACAAACAGGGTGTACAACAAAACGAGAAGGAACCACAGAGTAGTAGTAGTAGGAGGAGGAGGAGGAGGAGGAGGAGGAGGAGGAGGAGAAGGAGGAGCTGCTCTGTTAGAGGAAGAAGAAGAATACGAATCCTCTTGGTAGCACTGAGAGAGAGAGAGAGAGAGAGAGAGAGAGAGAGAAGCAGCAGCAGCAGCAGGTAGTAGTAGTACGTACATACCCGGTAAGAAGCAAGACTCAAAGCTGTCTCTGTATTCCAGAGTCGAATGGTGCAATCCTTGGGAAGAAGAAGAAGAAGAAGAAGAAGAAGAAGAATCATCATCATCACGACGAGAGACATTATCATCCACTATGGAAGAAGAAGAAGAAGCAGCAGCAGTTTCATCGTGATCACAGGTAGTCGTACTACTACTACTTACTACTACTTACTACTGCTACAACGACAACAGCAACTACACTACCACTAGTACCACCACGTCTACGAATACCTGCGACCCAGTCAGCAAGAACTCTTTATCATGCGAGAAATCAGCACAAAATACAGGACCTCGATGTCCCACCTGTTAAACGACCAGCTCATCATCATCATCATGATAATCTTAAACAGAACATGCTACTAGGTAGGGTATCTTGGTAGAATTACAGACGACTCATTACTACTACTGCTGCTACTACTGCTGCTACTACTGCTACTACTACTACTACTACTACTACTACTACCAGCTTTTTATAAAGCGGCCAAGTTCCATCTATCTCTTGTTTGCTTATGGCTCTTCTACTGCCCCCGACGAAGGATGATGATGTAGTAGAGGACGACGATGTGGTATTATTATTATTATTATTATTATTATTATTATCTTTCAATTTAACATCTCTCATCAAACTCGGATCGATTTCCGCACCAACTCCATTACTGTTACTACTACTGGTGCTGCCATCCAGCACCATTGCTGCTGCTGCTGATGATGATGACGACAACGAAGCTGCAGCTTTCTTCTTCTTCTTCTTATCCTCCATTGACCAGCTACGAGCGTATGAACGGGCCTTTTCATCATCATCATCTTCATCATCATCAATATATATATATATATATATATATATATATATTCCCATATCATCATCAGCAGTATCATTATCGGCATCATAATCTTCTACTATGGTTGTTCTGTCTGCTTATCCACCTCCTCCTCCTCCTCACTTCTCATCATCATAACAACCTTTTCAAGATTCCACATTTTGACCGTAGAATCACCAAATCCACTGGCTACCAATGACGCCTTTTGGTTGGTTGGTTGGTTGGTTGTTATGGTAGTAGTAGTAGTAGTAGTAGTAGTAGTAGTAGGGATAATCACACCATCGTGTATCATAATAGTAGTAGTAGCAGTAGTAGTAAGACAAGAAAAGACGAGACAAGATGACGTGCATTAAGGTAAACAATGGTAAACACTGATGATGATGATGATGATGATGATGATGATGATGAAAATTATGCATGTAGGATGAGGAGGAGGAGGAGGAGGAAGATGAAAAAATAGACTTTAGCACTGCTAGTGGTACACACTACGAATACTACTATTATAACTATAACTAGTACAACTACTAACGTCGCGAGATATGCAAATCGAGGTTGATGATTCTGCGTTGAGAAGGGTGTACCTAGCAGTAGTAGCAGTAGTAGTAGTAGTAGTGGTAGGGTTATTATGCAGGTAGTTTAAAAGTAGTAGTAGTACTACTACTAGCGTGCTAAGGCAATAAGAAGAAGAAGAAGGGAAAAAAAAGAAGGAGGGGGACAACAAGAGCAGCAGAAGATCCTGAGTGACATAATATAACGTAACATAACATACGATGTTGTTTCTTGCCATACAACATGCACACTACTTAACAATGCTGTTGTTGTTGTTGTTGTTGCTGTTGTTGGAATTTGCCCTTCTTCTTCTTTTTCTTTTTCTTCCAATTATTAATTACATGCAGATTGAGGGCATAATCCCCCCACCACCATTGGGAGCTCCCAATTTAATGCGAGCCTATATTTGGAGGTAGAGGATATCAGTGATGATGATGATGATGATGATGATGATGATAATGTGGTCAATCATAAGTGTTGTGTGATGATGGCTGCTTCTTCTATGCTGGCTAACTTATTTATTAGTAATATCAATTAATCCAATGATGAGATCTTGTTATTATCACAACATATAAATATATCTATTAGGTGGTCCTTCCTCCTCATTGGGGAGGAGGAGGAGGAGGAGGAGGAGGAGGAGGAGTGTTGCTTGTGTGACGACACACGATAATGAAACAACAACTACTACTTCAACTACTACTACAACTACTACTTGGAGGTCCTTCAGTCTCTTCTGCTTTTCTCTGTTTGTTCAAGAATATATATGATGCAACACGTTCTTATTACGATATATACATATATAATATACATATCTCGATGATGATGTTATTACAATCGATCGTTCTTCACTCTTCTTCTTCTCTCACACCACTACTATTTATTACTACTACTACTACTACTAACATTACTACGTGTTTTATTGCCAACACTATTATTACTACTACTACTACTACGTACTACTATGATATAGTAGGTAGATGCTGTTGTCGTGTTGGTTTAGTAGCAGTACTGCTACTTTGTATTTGTAAGGGTACTCATACTTGTAGTGGTAGTAATAGCAGCAGTAGTAGTAGTAGTAATAATAACATCATCACTGTATCATTCAGTGCTCGTAGCAGCACTCAGTAATAGTAGTAGCAGTCGTAGCAGTAGCTGCAGCAGCAGTAGACCTTTCTTTCATGTCCGGTATTGGAACGGCTTTGTCCTGGAAATTGTAAACAACAACAACAACAATGATGATGATGATGATTATTATTATTATTATTATCATGGATATGGTACGGAATCCGCATGCTTATTGAATATAATATGTTGTCCATTATTATATGATGTCCATGTAGTATATCATCATCATCATTATCATAATGGCGAGTAGTAGCAGTGGTAGAGTGAGCAGCCAATAGAGACGAAGAATCGTCATTTTCCAAAGGAAGAAGAGGAGAGGTTCATTAGTATTCATGATCATAATAATGCTCAGTATTATCACTAGTAATAACAACAACAACATCATCATCATCATCATCTATTCTTCTTCTTCTAACCGGTGGTATAGTCATTGGTTGTGGTGCGACAAGAAGCTGCTGTGACGAGGACGACATGCTGCTACTATCTCCTCCTCCTCCAAGGCTTATTCCAGGTTGTAATATACCACCAAAACCCTGAAGCACATAATCAATATCATCATCCTCATCATCACCATCACCACCATGTCTTGCTAACTAAGTAACTGCATTCTATAACTGTTCTTGTTTGATTCCTTCTTTGCTACTTCGTTGCTCCCCACTTGTAATAGATGACGATGATGATGAGGACGATGATGCTGTTGTTGTGTGTTCTTTCATGCTTTCAAACTACGCTACATATCTATCATCTTTGTCATTCATGATGACAGAATTGCTTTTAACTTAAATCATCAACATACTAGTCGAGAAATATCATTCAATTTCTTCACTTGTGGCAGTATGCTAAGTCTTATTCTTACTCGTCGATAAATTCTTTCAACTGGTTGTACTTTAACTACTACTACTACTTCTACTACCTTCGCTAATGCTATGGAATGCAACTCATTCTCTGCAGGAAGAGCGCCCCAAAACCTGAGAGAGGGGGAAGGGAAGAGAGAGAGAGAGAGAGAGAGAGAGAGAGAGAGAGAAGTATATAAATCGTTGATATATTCTCATCACCTGCCCTGCTGTATATGCATACGTACAACACCACATAGGTATTTCTGCTGCTATTGCTGCTGCTGATGATGATAATGATGATGATGCTGTTTTAATCTAACAGCTGGAAACAGGCTACGACAATATTTATCATATTATTACTCGAATTTCTCTTGATTGAGTTTATCCTCCTCCTCCATTTGATTCGTCTCTTGTTTTGGGAGAGCGTCTATGTCTTTTCTTGATAATGGCGCCCGTGTTGTGGCAGAGATTTGGACGTGCTCATTCAGCAGCCGCAAAAGCAGCATGAAGCTTCAATAAGAACAACAGAAGAAGGAGAAGAAGAAGAAGCAAGATTCAGCGAAGAAACAATTCTAGTTAATAAATATTTAGGTTGTTGTGATATACATCTGTATTGTGCTTGAATGTGATGTTACCACTGCATCATCATCAACTTTAATAATACCTTGATTGCTCTAGAAACGAGAAAAGTAATTGATGGGAGAACTGAGACATCGTCACTTTCGTCTTTTTTTCGAGAAAGTACCTATTTCCATCATTATCACCATCATCCTTATCATCATCATCATCAGAATCATTAACATCATTATCACACAATCCACAAATAATAATACACGTCAAATCACACGCACATATCAATCAGCAGACCTACAATATTTCACTGTAACGGTACATTTTACGACAACGACATTCTTGGTTTTTCATATGTGAGGACAAATCATCATCATGTGATGATTATGACACAACTACGACTTACTTCGCCATAGAGTTAGTCTTCAAATCCGCCTGTGATGAGATTTGCTGTAGCTTTCTGAGAAAATAGTAATAATAATGAGCAAATACTTACTACCCTACTACCATGTCATCACTCAACACACACACACACACACACACACACACACACATACGGGCTGTGATATCATCATCATCATCATCATCATCATCATATTGCCTTCTTACGCAATCTCATCATATTCTCAGCTTATCATCTTACGTGATCTCCTGGACGTGTTTCTTCTTAAAAACGCGAATATTCGCCTCCATAAGCTTCTGTGCCTGTGAGAAGAGTACATATATAGTAGCACCGCAATAATAATTTGACGATGAATGAGTTGGTCATCATTGATAGGTCTGATCTGAGTATAACTACTGCTATTACTACTACGATTACTACTACTCATTTGACACCTGGTGGATGAAATTCTTCTGCACCATATCAAGAAATACGTGCACAAGAAGTGGCCACAGAATTTTCTATATAAGATAGTAACAAGCTTCAATTATTTCACGTAACAACACAACTCATTTGCGAATTATGATTAAGATATGTCTCTTCTTCTTCTTCTTCTTGTTCTTCTTCTTCTTTTTCTTCTTCTGACTTGCATCTCATAACGATAAATATCGATGGAGGTTTCAATCCACGCCTGTAGTTTTCGATACGCCTCGACATAGTGCTACGAAGGAGGAGAAAGAGTAATAGTGGGAAAGAACACACAAGAAGTTTAAAAGAGCAGAGCTATTATTAGAGTGTCGAAGATAGATCGAATAACATACGTACATTGATAACAAAAAAAATAATAACATTAATAATAATAATTTTAAGGCAGATACTACCGATGGAGAAGACTCTTCTCTCCGAAATGGATTTATGATATTTGAGACATTTGTGTGAGCATCAAGCGTTATATCACCGATCTGTTGGATAATATAGCTTATGATAAGGAGAGAGACTTATTGATATCCTAATCTTGTAAATCAATGCTTCCACAAACGCAAAAAAAATACAGTTCCACCCTTGCCCCCCCTCTCACAACTTCAAATAGAACGATTATTTATATTTAACCGTACTACTAATAATAAAATCATTCGATGCAGCACCAGATCGCTTGTTTTAGACTCCGATTTGAATGCTTCTAAAGATGCCGTGAAACCCCTCCCGCGCATATACCTTGCAACAAGTAATAAGCAGGTGAGAGGGAGAAGAGGGCAGAAGCAGGAACAGCAGCAACCCCAACATTAATTTTTACTATTACATCTCCGTAAGAAAGTGAAATAAGTCGTGCATTTCGTCGTCATCATTATCATCACTATAATTTTTGTATCGATAACCATCCCCCTTTGTTTGTTACTCGCAACACATTATTAAAGAAAGGGCTGCTTAACACTACGTACTACATCCGTGGTATATCGTTAAAGAAAACCAAAATGAATTTCGAACAACTACGATAATAACTCCCATTCACCGCAAGGTTTCCAAGATGTAATACGATATTGAAAATGTAAATTGAAATGCAGATGATTTCGAAGTCAAAAGCCCGGCAACGCTCCATTATTCGTGAAGCAGGCATTGGATTCGTGAAGAAAGTTCATTCTTACTGGATTAGAAGCGAATCAACAGTATCCTGGTCAGGTTCCTTGGAAGATAACATCCTTTGTAGCTGGTACTGGTGGTACCGATGTGGATTATAGCTCATATTGTTAGGTGCTCGCCTATTTGGCCGGGGGGCGATGAGGTGCCGGACTTTCTAATCCCTTGTCTTTCTTCTTCAAGCACATGTTTTCACATGTTTTCCCCTTCTAATTTACATTGCGACAACATAACCAGGGACATTTCTACTCCAAAAGATGCATACTATCGTAGAACAAAATATGTTGTAGAAACATCTAGATCTGTCTCTAATCCCAATAATAGTTTTCTAGTAGCTGCATATTTTCTACTTCTTCGTCTGCATTTTATTATTGTGTGATATTAGCTGTGGTATATCACCGGTAATAATAACAATATGAATAATAATAATCTTTGTGTCTTACTTACGCTTTTTTGCAATATATCTACTCCTACACGAAAAATCCTAATCCGATACAGGCGATTTATACTAGTTTCTGCTTCCTTAAAATGTCGGCCTCCAGCCAATTCGCGGTAGATTTGAATTTTCAAACTCCCGCTGCGATAGTGATGACAATGAGCTCTCGTGTTTAGAGTTCGCTGCGATCGTAAGTGGTGGTTACATTATTGGAGTCATCCAACATCGATCTTCTTCAGTGCGGACTTCTTCAGGTGATTTTCTGGATGTGATGTGCGCTACTAAAATAACAGAATTTTTTTTTCAAGATTCAAACAATGAAGCTTGGGTTGGGGCCAGAAACAGTTCTCGCGTTCAGTAGCAGGTGTGTTGTTATCACCGCATATATGATTTTTTTCGTGCTCATTTATGAATGTTGCCAAGCTATATCAACAAAGAATATGAGCTATCTTTGAATAGATCAATATAATTCATAAAAAGGGGAATTATCTTCAGCTTGTTGGCCATTGTTGTGGCTACTGCTTCCGTAACCAATGAGAAGGAAGTTGGGAAAATGGGCCAAAAACACCTATCTCCTGCATCAAAAAACACATCAATTCGTGTCACAAAATGGATACAAAACGACACAATATTACCAGATGGAGGAAGACAGCAGCAACACGAGGGTGTTGATCAATTACGCTTCCGGAAAGCACACCGCCGCCTTTATCTGAATAATTCACCCGAATTTTTTGAGATAGAGTCTGATGCAGAATTTCAGGCATATGCCTTAGGATTAAGAGTCCACCAGGCAGCTGCGACCAAGGAAGAGGGCATGACACAATGCAGTGGCGGTACTGATGATGTTCAAGGCAGCAGCACCACCACATTCTGCCAATTTGATGGCGCGACGTGCTGCGACGGAGGAAACTTTTGCTGTAGGAGAGGATCGCAATGCTTCTCACAAGCTACGGTCATGATAGAATTTGTGAGCTTTTGGTAGAAGAGCAAAAAATCAGAGTATATAAACACATATACTATGTGAAATTTAATGCACTTTTCCTCCAATATTCCATACAATCAAGCAAAAATAATGAATTACTCTGTCCTTTGCGGCAAAACTATGATATTCCATTACACGTTATTCACTTGAATCATGATTTCAACCCTATACAGGAAGGGGTGGAGAAATTGACTTACTTATGCATTCATCATCGTCATTCTCAAAGACATCGGCACAACAATCATAAGCGCCTTCATCGCCATGTTGATGACTGCCACGAATCTAATCAAGACAGTGGGCCTCGATTCCTCCAGAGTTGCAACCATGGTGCTTATATATTAAGTGGTGTTCAATTGTAGATAACCTATCCATTTAATTTCCAAACACATAAATTAAAGGTGGAAACACATCAATTAATGGAGGGCTCATCCTGAATAGCACGTCATTCTCAAACAACACTTCTCGGAATCATTTCCCAAGCAGCAAGTTAGGTGCGGATAAAAATTTTCCTGCTTCCTCGCCAAAAAGAGGAGAACAGCAGGTAGCAGCAAGATCAGCGATCAAAGAAAGGACTGACGACATAATTCAAGACTCTCGTGGTAGTAACCAATGAAAAACAAACACTACTGATTCTTTATGACGATAAATGAAGAAGGCGCCGCCACTGTGTTTTTAACTACTGTTTAGGTATCATGAGAAGATCATCTTCAACTCCAGACAGCAGCAACACAGTTTTAACAAGTGATGAAGTTGGCCCTGGCCATCCTTCTCCTCCTTCTCCTCCTCCCCCTTCACATCATAATGTCGTTTGCAACTCCCGGACATGCACCGTGCCGAATGGGGTGTGCTGCGGGGTATGTACTATATGCAACGAAGATGATGAAGAGATGCCATTCTCACTTTCATGCTCACCAATGCGAGTAAACACTCAAATCGCCAAATTAAAATATAGTTTTAGTTATCATTAGTAATCTGTCTCTCTCCTACTCATCAATCTTAAGCCAATCCTGGTTGGTTGGTTGGTTGGAGCTGTGGTACTACAATATAACTGTGACAACTATTTCTTACAACTACTACTTCCTACTCTACTACTCAGGAACAAGGCTTGTATTGCTGTCCTGCTGGTTCTGCTTGCGTGAAACCTGCATCTACAGGTTGTTGACATCGTTAATACTTGGTCAATTCGTGTAATATTGTCGTATTATTAGTAGTAGTTGTGATGATGACGACCCATTGCCCATGGAATATTGAAAAATTGTTGTTGTTATGTTATTGGCGGACATGCACTCTAAAAATACCGTCGTGCAGGATTATTCTTCAAACGCATAGTAGTGAGATTATCGGCCGCATATGAGTAAAAAAAAGGACAATTACTTCGAATAAATGATGTTGTTGCGTTCTGCTACTGCTACTACGGTAACGACGACAGGTGGCTTCTTTAGCTGTATCAAGCCAGACTACAACAGGGTGATGATTGATTGATTAAGGAGGTTCTAAATATAGGAGGAGAGGGAGCAGGGAGGGGACTTGTAAATATTTGTTCTTCGATATATTATCAGCAATACAAAAGGAACTACGACATTGCTCTTCTCCACTGATCACATTTTCTCATTTAGGATCCCAAGTTTGGTCGCCCTTATAGAATAGTCTATGGAGGAGCAAGAACGCAAGAACAACTTTCGGTAAATGAAGGAGGATGATGATGATGATAATGATGATATTGCTTCTGCTGTTGCTGTCAATGTTCTAAATGTTATTATCAATCTACTACCCAAGGTGGCACCACATGGAAGGCAGGATTCACTGACAACGGCAACAAGCGAGGTATTACTGTCATCAATTCTTTATCGTAGTAAATGGAATTTATGATTTAAGTATTTCATGGTACCTACCTCAGGATGAAGAATCGACAGAGGATTTGATATCAGTAGATGCCAGCTAAAACATAAGAAATGATATACAGAATTTATTTCTTGTGGTTTTATCCAATTTGCGTGTTGACACATGCGTCAGTTTGTGTGTACGTGTGATTGTATGTTTGTGCACTAACCACACGCAGAGGGTAAGAGATTCCATTGCGGATGGAGGATCGACCAGGGATTCTGCGGGTACTGGGCCCAGCAGAAGCACGTTACGACGCTGAGATGAAGGAAAAATTGTTTTGTAACGATGCAATGCTGCATCAAACCACAACATGGCAAGATCGTCTCCATGTCCACAGTGCAGTAGGGACATGAAGACAGAAAGCAGCCCATTTTTCCATTCTGGTGTTGATCAGTGCACGGCAAGAAGTCGCTTAGCGGCGCTGGCGGCGCTTCTTCAAGCGATCTTGCTTCATCTTTCCTTCTTCGCGGCAGCAGCAGCCTTCTTGGCCTCAGTTTGCTCGACGTGAAGGTGGCAAGCCGACTGACGAATTTCCTTGATGGGTTCCATGCCCTTCGTGATGTGATCAACGTGGCTGCTGGTCAATGGCCATGAATGCAGCAGTCTCGCCAAACGTGCAAGTGTCAGCCAAACATTGTGTTGACTGCTGCTGTCACGCATGGGAGTTGGCATGCTGATGTTGCCATTGATGATTGTCTGAACTTGCTCTGTCTGCATGACAACAGGCATTGTGCGATGCATGATGCGACGCAGCATTTTGACCATTCGCATGCAGCCGGGCCATCGATCGTCCTTGTTGTTCTCATTGTCAAGGCGCGCAAGCTGTGTGCTTCGGAGTGGGTGACGCTGATCGGTCAACGTGCCGCAGTGATGGATCTGAGGTGCTGTGCATGCACACGTGCAGCAGGCCAGCAGGATGGAGCTGAGGAGCTCTTCATTGTTTGTGGCCACATCGATCGTCTCCTCAAGCTGCTGTTGAGACACAGGTGCACCATCGCATGCAACCGATCCGTTCGCACCAGCGCACAACAAGTTGTTTTTGGATGGCCATCACAATGACTTGCGCGGCTGTGTGTGCAAGTCAAATTGGCTCAAGGTGGAACTGTTGTGTCGCACGTTTGCCTCCAATTTCATTGCCACGCAACGATCAAGTTGATGCAAAGTCTGATCGATGAGTTGTCAACAAATTGACGTTGTTCATTGATGCACACAGCAGTTCCCCATTGAGTGTTGCTGCCACTTTCACAGTTGATCAAACACAATCACTTTGCACAGACAAAAATCGGTGGTCCAAGTTCAGCCGATGGATTGTCGCGCTCACTCTGGAGTGCACATCGCCCTCGTCAGCGGCGTGTGCCAATGGGGATGTGCCGAGCGCGCACTTCTAGACTTGCTCTCAGCTGACGAGTTGAGAGACGCCCTGCCGACAGGAGGTTCCCGTGCTTGCTTTGCCTTTGCACCGGGCCTGTCGAGACAGCGATCAACGATTTTGTCGTCCTGCACTGAATCGGGCATTGGGGTGCACGCATGCATCGCTGCTGCGTCAACAAGAGGCGGTTGAACGTGGTTCATGAAAGCGTTGATGAAACTTGAACTGTTGTTTGCAGTTGTGGTGTTTGAGTTGTGTTGTCTTTTGAGTTGAGTTGCATGCAAGCAGGCTCAAGTTGCGCGTGCGGCTCCGAGAAAGCTTTCACTTGCAATGCAATCATGCGTTGTTTTCACTGTGCGTCGTTCCGACGCCTTTGTCGTGCTGCACGAACGCTGTGATGTGCAGAACGTTCTGTGACAGTTCCTGGACTTGTCCAAGAACGCGGCCAGTCCAAGGAAGAACGAAAGAACTTTCCAAGAACACAAGAGCAGCGAGCTGCGCGTTCTCAGAGCGTTCCATGCTGGCACGTGCGACACACGTGCCGTGAGACGTCCTGGGACGTTGTGTGTCGCGAGTCACGCACACAACGGACGTCGCTCTGCCTGTCCGGCCGTGCTGGTGTGGCGTGCAAACTGAGCGCCACAGGATGTTGTGCGCAAGTGAGAGCATTCGGGACACATGCTGGCATGCGTGCAAACGTTGTTCACGCATTCTCCCGAAAAGGGAAACCAGACGCCAACTCTCTGCACTTCAGGGCTCTCGGGTGTCTGTGAGATTGTCATGCATTCGGCAAGACAGTTCGTGAAAAGTTTTGGCCATTTCAGGATCCATTCTCACCGGCACGTGCCTCGAACTCCCTGATTGACACAGACTTGGTGCATGAACTGTCTGAAACGCCACCCCAAAACAAGTGGTGAGGTGGCTCACGAAAAACCGACCAGTCGCATCATTCTGGTTTCAACAACCCTTTTCTGAGGGAAATTGAGGAGCTTGCTAGCCACACGACGAAAGTCACCACGACCAAGATCTAGCAGGGCAGGCGGTGAGAATCGAAAGCAGCTCGAGAGGTCTGATCCCACCTGTGAGGAAGTCCGTCCGGAACAGATCCCTAATGTGATCCCTTGCCTTGGATTTCCTTCCCATCGTTGCACAGTTTCGCTAGACAACAGCTGCAGGCAGAGCAGGCGGGGAGGAGGTGAGACTTCAGTTAGACTGCAGGAACATTTTTAGTCGTTGCATTATTTGTTGTACTCGTATTAAAATGCCCTTTGTGTGTTCCGTGTCGCAATGTGAAAATCCCCTTGTTTTATGATAATTGCCGTGACTACAAAGAGGACGACGACAACCAGAGCGTTGCTGCTGTTGGACCTCCCTCCTGTTGTAACGGGCTGCTCCAACCTCCATTTTACGTTCTGTTTTTCTATAGGTAGACTAGTAGGCCACCCTCACCATCCACCCTGCCACATTCATCACCTTCTTACAAGCTGAGATTAAAAGAAAATTCTGTCGACATTCGCCCCTCCACAGAAGCCACGTTTGATGGTTACTTCCGAGCTTTGAAGTCACTGATTGCTTGTCCTACGTCGTTTATCAGTATCTTCATGAATCAAGGATTCTGCTAGAAAATGTTAAAACGACGTATCAACGATGGTATATCATGATTATAACCATCATCATCATCATCATCATCATCATATTCTCCTTCTTTTCGGTATCCAACATGCCTTACTTTCTTTGTAGGTTGGCACCTAGGGGGTGCATTAAGTAGACCATTTTTCAAGCATTTTGAGTAAGAACATCAATAATTGAAAATTAAATAGAACGGACAAGTCATTTGTTGTTTAATAGGAAAGCTAACACTGAAATAAACCGCACCGACGATAGATTCAAGAGCCACTTCAGGTGTAACATGAAGGATGGCGACAGATTCGCTCCATCCACAAGCTTTCCAAGGGTTGATGATTTGAAGTTGTGTTGCGTCTTCTTCCACAGGAAAAAAAACGAATATTTTGGGGACAAAAAATGTGCAGAGATAGTCAAAGTAGAGGACATATTAAGATACTTTTTGAAGGTGAAGAATTCGTATAAAATAATTTCATATTTGTGAGAGTTTTAAAGGAATTTTACTACATTCAATTGTGTTCAGGTGATCTCACCGAACGTTGACCATTTTCGATGGAGCAAGCTTCTCAAACATGTAAATTTTCACATCCCAAAGAAAGTTGCGTTTGCTTATGAGATGTTGACCTACTCTTTTGACATGTTTGGTAGCTTTATGCACCAATTCTGATGTCCAAAGGGGTGAGGAATTCTTTGGACCATTTCGTGGCTCACTTTAAGTTACCTTCCACCAAGCGAGTGAAACCGGATGAACTCACAGAAGGCATCTCACAATGGGCTGATAAAGTATGCGCCTAAAATGCTGTTCTGAAATAATTGAAGAATCACTGATTAATCGATCAATCATAATGTTTTATAATTTCGGGTGTTGTATATACAATCAAGTGCAACGCCTTCGAAGCTAGCGTGTTTGAATACATTGAATTCGAGAAGTTGATTGAGGTAGTATTTGATGATTCATGAAGTCTCTCTATAACTGCTCCCAACAAATCAATTATGTGTGTACTTTTGATTTTTCCAATTAAATGCAGCTTCTGACTGAGAACGCATTCAAAAAGATCTACATCTTTGAGATGGAATGCAAGAATATGCCACAGTCTGGGGAATCTTCACCAGTAATTCTCAGGAATTTTTATTATAACTGTTTTATTCACGATTTTCTTGAATAACTAAAAAAACATACCATCATCCATCATTTGGATGACAGCTGCTGTATTTCCTCCCCCCTTGTCGTCGATACTTCAATAATAATAAACTAGCTTACACGGAGTCACAGCAGCATGTCTAGTCATAGTCGTAGGAGCGATAAGGTGGGTATCTTGTGTCATTAACTTGGAGGAGGAGGAGGAGGAGGAGGAGAGGTGCAAGATGTTGAATCGATATCATCTTGTTATAGGGAAAATCGGGGTATAAACGCTCTAAATCGTATTTGCCAAGAAAATCTCCAACGTTTGAGGTTTTGTAATTTTTTGTGATGGCACTCATCGCATTGCATGCAAATAAACCTTACTGTTTTACAGGAAGCCCATCTTTCCAAAGTACCAAAAGATGCGACTATACTGGGACAAAATGCTGCAGCACTATTCACCATTTTCGAATGCGGAGGGTGAAAATTCAACAAATATTCAATACACACGCACAGAGAGAGGGAGGGAGAGGGAGAGGGAGAGAGACATTATTATTATTATGATCAAAATTATTTGCTTGTCTCAAATCCCTCTGCCATATTGATGGTAGTATTTACTTGGGAAATTTCTACTACAACGACAACAAAAATAATAATAATTAGAATAGAATTACTTCATTTGTGCTTGAAGCTGCTATATATCAACTCTTCTTGAGAATAAACGGTAATATGCAATGTATGGCCAATAGATATGTTCAAACGATTTACTCTCGGTGGCATCGAAGGTGAATATTGAAGAATTATCATCATGAGTACTACTCGATTTGTATGGAAGTGAACGTCGACCACTTCCTTAACATCAAACAAATGTTATGCAGATAGAGAGAGAAAGCTAGAATATACAGTTAGTTCTCGACGTACAGTTTGCTTGTGATTTTGTTATTATTCAATAAGGAAAAGAAGAAAGGAGGTGAAATCAATGAGAGCAACAACACTAGTATCACGTTATGAATTATTCTTATGGCCTCACTGCAGCACTCGCTTACTAGATACCAGATAAGACCAACACGGCTACCCTCTTCTTCTTCTTCTTCTTCTTCTTCTTCTACTTCTTCTCATGTACTGTTTACAACGTCAGGTTCAAGTTGAGTAAAATATCATTCGAAATCTTCATGGATGAGGCACTTAAGGAGGTAGTTGTTCATTACCCGCCATTAGATTGGTGGGTGGCAGGGATAAGAGGCAAGATGTATTGCAGTCGTAGTAGTAGTAGTAGTAGTAGTAGTAGTAGATATGTAATCTGTCATCTTATAGTGTGTTCGTTGGTTCATTCCTAGTCGAAATGTTCTTATTCTTATTCTAACATTTTTAGGTTGTATTCGTAGCATCCGCCCATCGGAATCCAAAGTGTGAAGAATTCGAAAACAACTAATCATTTGCCACCATTATTAACAGATCACAGTCAGGAGGAGGAGGAGGAGGACGAGGAGGAGGAGGAGGAACATTTTAATTACACACTAACTTTGGATGTATGTATAACAATATTTAGGTTCATCCTCCTGAAGTTTCTGCGATTCCTCGTGAGCTTCAATAAGAATTCAGAGTATGTCATCATCACTAGCATCATCATCATCATCATCATCACCATCATTATCCGTATGCTATTTGTGATTAGTAGTAGTAGTAGTACCGTATATAGCATAAAACAGCAAGAGCAGACCAGAGCAGCATGAGCTGCAGCAGCTGAACATATGACGATAAATCCCCTATACCACTCCTCCTAAAGAAGTAGAATGTTTTTTCCCAGATCTTGGATGGATATAGCCAAAACAACGAGGACAGAATACGTCAAATCAAGAAAGTGTGTTATCTCTAAAATGTGGTTCCTCCAAATGGAATAATCAGATTTTTTGTTTTGGTTTTCTGTCGTTTGTTGGACCTGATCCATATGTTACGATTCTTAAATTGTACGCACGTATATTCTCTCTCTTTCTGCTTCTTCTTCTAATCATGCTACAACCATGCTATATCCGTCCCAGAATTACTGCATCATGTAGTTGTTTCCACTATTATCATCATCATCATCATCATCATCATCATCATCATTGCTTTAGAGTGGTCCGACGAAAAATGACAGATGAAGCTGCAGTGAGTATACTTCAAAGAGTTTGGCGAGGTACTATTACTACTACTACTACTACTACTACTACTACCACCACCAACGCCTCCTTGTTTTCGCTTCTTTGTTTAGCTACCACAGATTATGCTCGTTGTATTGTACGTACTACTGCTGGATAATACTCGTGGGCATTTTATCACTTGTACCTGTTGTGTGCGTGTACACCATTTTTAGATTGGAAAAAGTTGAAACAAAGCTTATGTAAAGTTATTATTATGTGCAAATACATGACAACTATGTAATAATGATACATAATGTTACAGTTGTTTCAATCTCATGATGATGTCTCACTCTTCAAAAATCAGGAGCCAAAGCAAGAAAAAAGATATCTAAACGCTCTCGTGTTGAAATTCAGAACGACGTATTAAGAGAGACATTGTTCTACATTGTGTGTACTGTATTTTCCTTCTTCTTCTTCTTCTTCTTCTTCTTCTTCTTCTAAATTGTTCTAAATTGTTGATGATCAGACATGGCATTCCAACCGAACTACAGCAATCGGGCAAAATATAGAGAAGCACTTTTGGGTCATCATCGTCGTCATCCTTTGCTTTTTGATCGCGCTGCTTGCAAACATAATGAACAGTGTGATAATAATAATAATAATAATAATAATAATGAAAATAAGAGAGATGCTTCTCAACAATAAAGTTTTGTCCAACACTTTCTTTTTTCTAGAACAATAAGTATTCAATCATTTTGTAGTTTATCCAAATCAAACGTCAAATATCTCTCTCTGTCTCTCTCTCTCGCTCTCTCTCTCTTTCAAACATGTATATATTACATATACATCATGTATTTATGTATATATATATATATATATATATATATATATATATATATTTATCCAAATCAAACGTCAAATCTCTCTCTCTCTCTCTCTCTCTCTCTCTCTCTCTTTCAAACATGTATATATTACATATACATCATGTATTTATGTATATATATACACACACACACACACACACACTCATATATATGTATTAATGTATGCCTGAGTATCTTTTTTGTATTTTTGAAGTACTCAGTACTGCACATGTGGATATTATATAACTGAATAATAACACAATTGTACTACTACTACTTCTACTACTACACCATCACCATTGCAGTGTCAACAATTGTTCAAGATAATGACCCCTAAAACGTCGATGTCTGATGAGGTTAAGAAGCACTCATACAAGCAGATTTAACCCCCAAAGGAGTTAGATAAGATTGGGTTTGTTAAAGTATCTTCTTTTTGAACTAGATTAGTATTCTTGAGCCTTACCCATATACCCTTGTGAGTGTGTGTGTGTGTGTGTGTGTGTGTGTGTGTTTGTGTGTTTGTGTGTCTTCTGTATTATAATGCTATTTAGAATTGGGAGGATTTCATCCAAGAGACCCCTGTGGATATCCTTCTGAAGCACGTAAGAAGTTCATCATCAATGCTTCATTTCTAGTGCGAATTAGTTGGATGATGTTGTTTGAATCTTCCGGGTATGATATTATACCTAGCCCCAGTAATCCATCACCATCATCATCATCATGATCATCGTGCTACTATTTACTAATTGTCATCCTCTCTTAACTATAGGATATGAAAGGCATATTGAAGAGAGTAACAATCAAAGGTAGATCATTCAATCATCAAACAACAAAGTAGATAATAGTGGAATGTTGTCCTCCTACAAGGATTTATCCTTGGTATTATTATCATATGTGGTATGAAGTTCTGACAACATCACTAGTACTATAACTACCACTACTACCACTACTACTTTCTCTTTTATTCCTCATCATGTCCACCACCCGTGTGGGTCACATCATGATGATCATGCATCACATATCATCATGGTTTGTTTTTAGGTGAACTTCGTATCATGGACTTTGCAACGGTACTATCTATCCGCATTACATTCCTCGATTTGCCCCCCTCCTTCTAATTAGACTACTGCTACTGCTGGTGCTATTATTATCGCACGCTTTATTTTTGAAAATGGGTGGTACTACAACTTGACATAGAACATTGCAAACCTACAGCAGTCTGCACTTCACACATACACCAGGCAGCGGCTAGTAGTATTGATTTAAGCACATAATGATAATAATAATTATAACACAGGTGGGAAATGCCATTATCCAGAAGATCTACGAACGAATCGACAAGTAATGAGATTACTACTATGCAATTGAAGAAAACGATTATCAGACGTTATTTTGTATCAGCATGGCTTTCAAGCCTTTCCTTAGCTTCCATTCGATTCTTTGATCAAACCACGTTCTTGTGATGTTTTGCAGACGAAAGGAAGGCTCTGTAGCTTATGACCAAGTGGCTTGGCTGCTGGAATTTATTCTTGGAATCCGAGATTTTAACAAGTAGGAGTAGAGTAGTTGTTGTAGTAGTAGTAGTAGTAGTAGTAGTAGTAGTAACAATTATAGATTTGTTCTCGATAAATAGAATGTGGTATTCTCGCTCATATAAACTGTTAAAAGCATGCTTTGTAGCTTGTAATCCATCTGAACCTTCGGAAAGCATGCAAATACACCTCTCTCTCTCTCTCTCTCTCTCTCTCTGTATGTGTGTGTGTGTGTGTGTGTCGTGTTAACATAATTTTGAAGGTGTTACTGTGACTTTGACTGAAGTCTACACTTTTGATAGATTTGTGAATATAAGCATTTGCCATCATCATCAGCTAGTAGTAGTAGCTCTAGTGGAAGATGATGATGTCAACTTTATTGCTATCTCATATTTTACCAAATTCATAATTCAAATTTACACCTTTTTTTTCGGATATAAACAAACACCGGTATTCTTGATGTGAAAGAGCTCAGAAATTCAAGATTGGTTAAAGCAAAGGGATGGTAGAGTCTATAAGGTAGTATTTGAATCAATAGGTCAACAGTGGTACATGATAATGATGATAGTGTTGACAATGAGCCAGATGGATGATAAACACAACAAAATGATATCAGCTTGCAGCTCTTTTGACACGTATTTCTGGGTATATTTCCGTTGTTTTTATGATCAAAACGCAGCATTTCATAATAGCGTTTATGAAGAAGTTCTGGTTAACCAGCCTAAGCTGCAAAGATGACTTTCATGTGAGAATTATGAAGGAAATGACTTGCAAAATATTTGGATATGTGATTGATTGAGATCATCAAAATGAAACAGCATATGGTTAAAATGAAGTGCATAATATATATATATATATATATATATATATATATAATATCATTGTTGTTTTATTTGATTTGTTTAGCACAAATGTTATATGGGATATCTTGGAACCTTGCTCAGCCTCGATTCTGTATGTATGTAGTAGTATGTAAAGCAGATTGCAAATGCTGGCACTTGTGAATTATTACTACATAGCAGTACTGTGTTATAATATTCAATTTGGTATAAGGTAGCAAAGATGTTCCAATAACCAAACACAACAACATTTTCTAAATTTTTGCGATTATAATGTATAAAGGAGATCTGCCAGTGAATCGTCGATAGTCTGACATTGCTTCTCTTTCTTCTTCATTTACTACTACTACTACTACTACTACTACTACTACTACTGCTGTTGTTGTTACTGCACACTGTCGCAACCACCACCACCACCACCACATGCAGGTGCTAACAATGATGCCCCATCAAGCTTTGTCAATGGCTAAGTAAGTAGTGATCATGATCATCATCATACAGGATGCGATGAGATGTTGTTAGTATTATAATCTATTGTAAACTACAATAGGAAGTGAATTTTTGTAATCCTAATTATTATCATCATGATAATGAGATCTATCTGTGACGGCGACCTGATCTTCAAATACTCAATGCACAATCCATCATCACCGTCACCATCATGGATATTATTTTCACCAACAACACTATAATCATCATCATCATCATCATCATCATCATCATGCTGGTTCCAAACTATTAGAAAACGAAATAAAAAGAAGATGAAACTAAAGTTGGCCGTCAAGAGAAATCAAGAGAATTTGGATAAAATTTTGGAAGATAAACTTTCTGCCCTGAAAGACAAGGTCCACCATTTTCCTTATTGTGACAATCTTCGTCTTCCTCATTATTGTTGTTGTTACCAGTTTTTAATGTCAAATTGGAATTGCTCTTCTCTTCTCCTTTCGTATTTACTTATTCACTGAGAGTATTTGATGCTGTATTTCTTTCTTTCTTTCTTTCTTTCTTTCTTTCTTTGAAGAGGTCAAGATAATAGTAGTAGATTAGGGGATGTTGTCAAATATATAATTCATAGTTATAGTTTATGATGATTGTAGTCTCTTCTACATTAATCTACCACTTACATGTGCTCCTTGCAGGATGAAATGACTGATGCCATTGCTCAGAGATTGAAAAACAAGGTACATACTACGTACTTATGATCAATTATTATTATTGTTGTTATTATCGAATAATCATGAGTGGAGAAAAAAATTGGGTAAACAAGGGCTCAGAATCATTCGTAAAGTATATTCTTCTTCTTCGTCTTCTTCTCCTTCCTAAGAGAGAGGGGGCCAGAGAGAGTTGGAAGTGGGGGAGGGAGAAGAGTGGACTGTCAGCAAACAGTAGTAGTAAGATATTCAAATGAAATCAGTCATTAATTTCTGCGAGCTTTTTCTCCATTACTATTGCACACTGAGCATCATTCTTCATTCTCGCAATCACCCTAAAAATCCTGTTGACTTGTATTGTTGATAAATACGATCAGAATACCCATTTGGATCCATGGGGTAGTCCTTACGACATCGGCTCAAATAGGGGAAAAGGAGGGCCAAATTTGCTAACTAACAAGGAGGTAGTAGTAATAATACTGCTCGCAGCCTTTCCTAGCTTGCTTTAAACGAAATAAGAAGAACAAGAAGAAGGAGGAAAAACATCTAATGTTGATGTTCTTGTTGATAACTTCTTCGTGTTTCTATCGTGACATGAAACACCATAAAACTAGCTAAGTACATTAGAAATGAGCTTCTTTTGCAAATCAATGAAGACTCATCATTCGTCTGATGATAATAAGAGAGATTATTCACATTCTAACAGCAGCTTATGTAGTAAATTCTGTATTATTCATCTGGTGCTACAACCAATGTCGTCAGATTGCAAGACAAATGCTCGCAGATAAAGATTTTGTTTATCGGAACTCCGTGAGTAGTAGTACTCGAATGCATTACTACTACGACTACTACTACTACTACTACTACTACTACTACTACGACTTAGGCTGCTTGTCTGTCACATCATTACGATTTTGATGATGATGATGATGATGATGATAATGATAATGCCCGACTCGTGCCGCTACTCGCTATTATGCACATATCCTCCTCCTCCTCCTCCACCACCTCCTCCTCCCTTCTATGGTCTCCATATTTTCCCTTCTTTCTTCACCGTAAACACATAGTTTGAGCACTGGGAATCACGAATGACAAAGAAAGTAAATAACTTCATGCAAGGTAAATTACTACTATGACTTTGCTGCTATTTAAGTTTAAGAAGAGTTGACGCCATTGATACTGAAATAATAATACCATAGTGTATATATTATGTTATATATATATATATATATATATATATATATATATAGAGAGAGAGAGAGAGAGAGAGAGAGAGAGGACACATTTCCATAGATACATATATTGTCGTATCATCATCATCATCATCATCATAATTATTATCTTTTTTGTCTTTTTCCCACTACTACTACTACTAGCTTTCATTTATATTTTATGATCTACTTCTTCTTCCTTTTGACACGGAAGAGGAAGATGATATGGTTCTAATTCGAAGTATTATTAATTATATATATATATATATATATATATATATATATCATCATCAAACTTGAAACAAAGAGAGAGGCGAAACGGAGATGACGAAGATGGCAGATGTTCACAATAAGAGCGAGACCAACTACCAAATTCTAGTCGCCATTTGTTATTTTGTTTGGCTTCTCCTGTAATATTGGCTACGAGTAGTGATTTCTTTCTTTTCTTATATTTATTCTTCTTCCCATTCCCATCTATTGTCGATGGTTTTTGTGCAGGTTCTGATCCAAGCATGCAGCAGATACAGCTCAATGCCATCGCTCAGTTTGGAGGAGCAGCAGCAGCAAATAGCAGCAGGTAACATTTGATTGATTGATTGATGAAAAGTGGTGCATGCATGCATCATTTGACGATTCCTATTCCACGTCTCGTTGTAGTAAAGAAAGGAGAAACATATTAAAAAGATGAATATATATATATATATATATATATATACATATACATGTGTGTGTGTGTGTGTGTGTGTGTGTGTGTTCGTATTATTAATAATTAAGAGAGAGTCTCTTCTGCAGAAGAGATCGCAGCACTTTCATCCTGTGTAGTAATGATGATAGTGCATGAATTGAGGTGGTGCTTTTTTATTATTATGAGAACTTTCATTTTCTTAATACCTCAAGAATGTACTCTACTTATTCTGTTGTGCGACTACCACGATATGTATACAGTATGGCATTTGGCTGCTCTCATCATCATCATATCATCATATCATCATATCATCATCATACCACTACTGCTGCTACTACTACTGCTACTAGTCCTGCAAGTGGAATGCTAGTTACTGGTGACGTGGCTGCTCAACAACAACAACAACAACAACAACAACAGCGAGGAGATAATGATCAGGATGATCATGGTCGTCGTACTGATGATGATCTAACGACTCCTCCCCCTCCTCAACGTGGTGTAAAAGGAGGTGCCATCATCATCATCATCATCATATATCACTATCTAGACGAATCTATCTATCTTTCATCACCATCACCAAATCCCACCTACTCAGCAACTAAAGCAATAACTGTGTTTGTTTACTATTCTGCTGCTTGCAATTTGGTTGGTTTATACTTATTCTTTTTATATCTAAAAGGAAAGAAAAAGGCCCCTTTTGTCACTACTACTACTTCTTCCTCTTCTTCTTCTTCTTCATGGTGTGCTTCGTATGCTGCTGCTTACACATGCAAATTTACTTGCATTACACAATACAAAACAATACCATAAGTAGTAGTGGTAGTAGTAGCAATAGTAGTAGTAGTAGTAGTAGTAGTTGTTGTTGTTGCTTGTGAAGCTGGTTGTGATAGCAGCGGCAGCAGCATGTTGTTGGTGTAGATCGTAAGTATGTGCTAAGATGATGCTCAGATTTCTCTTTTCTCGGATGTCACACACACACACACACACACAGAGAGAGAGAGAGAGAGAGAGAGAGAGAGAGGAGTATTATTACATAAATGAGTGATTATTGAAAACGAAAACAAGCGGAGTAGGTTGATAGATGTTGTTGCATATTTTCACAACGAATACCAAAAGGAAGCGGTTGGGAACTTCATCTTCATCACCATATCAACAACAGCAGCAGTTTTTAGTGACCAAAAAACAAGCTTCTGCAAAAAAGGTGATGATGATGATGATGATGATGATAAAATAAACAACAGCTAAAATTAATGATGATAAATACAATAATATTAACAGCTGTGATAAATAAAGTTGTTCACTGAGCAGTGGTGATGATATATCAACCATCAGAAAAAAAACAAAGACAATAGAAGAGGAGGACCACGCAAGTCGTCGTCCAATTCATCTGGTTTGTAGCTAAGAACATGCACGCATGCACAAACAGATATATATATATATATATATATATATATATATATATATATATGTGAGTGTGTGTGTGTGTGTGTGTGTGTGTTCGTTGTATATGCGTCTTGTTTTACTTACATGTGTGAGTGATTGGGTTATAATACCTATAATGTATATGTAGTAGTAGTGGTAGTAGTAGTGGTAGTGGTAGTAGTAGTTGTTGTACATATGTTATTCTGTATAAACACCTAATAATATCCCCCTCTTCTAATGTAATGTATTATGTCATTTTGTTGATATTGCTGCCAATATGTTGTTGTGGTGGAGAAGGAGGTCATCATCATACACACAGTGCAGCAGCAGAAAAGAACAAGAGAAAAAAAGATTTTCTTGGTCTGAGAGAAGTTACAGCACGTTTAGGTAGGTGGTGCTTCCAATAGTACTACAACTACTCAAGAGAAAATAATATTAAAGTCAATAAAAATTTGTCGTCGTCGTGTTAAATTCAAATAAATGGAAAGACGTTCTGATGTTTCATCATGTTTTATTTCATAACCTCCCCATATAAAAAACTTGCTTCTTTAATGGTGATTATGCTGTTCTTATTTCCCTTATTTCTACCATCCATTCCAGGTCTAAAGGCTGAAGATATAAAGTCCATAGTAGCGAAAGTATTGTGTAGTAGTAGCAGTAGCAATAGTAGCAGTGAAGAGAATGATGATGATGGGGAGGAGGAGAGGTAGGATGAGGAGGGATATTAGTGTTGGAAATTGCTCAAAAGATAGAAAATGGCAAAATTAACATTGAATTATTTATAAATTATGAATGATAAATCAAAAATGAATGCGATATGTCGCAGGTGACAGCCGAAGAAAATAAAGTACGGAGCTCAACGAATGCTACCTCTGCTACTTCTTTTGTTGCTACTACTAATCAAGCTCATCCCTCGAATGCGGTCGTGATGAATATCATCATTATTATCACATCAATGAGCAATTTAATATTTTATATCCAACTCGCTACGTGGAGTCCTTGTCGATATGATATTTCCTTTGATTTGTATTTTCATTATTTCATGTTTTGCCACTACTACTACTACTACTACTACTACTAGTAGTAGTAGTGCTGATTATGTCCTCACCAAATTATGAATAGAAGCTCTCTTTTCGCTGTCTTTACACCAATGCTTGTTTTATCTGTGATGATAGAGACGATAATGATGATGATCAATCACATAGTACAATTGTGTAGCTTATCTATCTACAATGTGCTTTTCGGGTTTATCTCTTGCAGCCTATTCAAATATGTTATCACTACTCACAACATATCATATTTGATCTATTATCATTGTCTTTCTGTTTTTGTGTGTATTCTTGCAGAGTGGCAGTAGTAGTAGTAGTAGTAGTAATAATAATAATAATAGCATGAGCAGTAGTGGTGGTGGCAGCACAATGCTCCTATCATCCCGGAGGAAATCTTTTGACCGAGAGGTGTTTGCTTATGAAGAACAATAACAACAACTACTACTACATAGTTGCACAAACTACACTCGTAAATCATCATCATCATCATCATCATCAGTAGTAGTAGTAGTAGTAGTAGTAGTAGTAGGTGGTGCTGAAGGAGATTGTAGTATTCTTTCTCATGCAACAACAACAACAACAACAACAACAACAACAACGACGACGACAACACACCTGTATCGTTGCTTAACTAGAAAATGGAGGGGGGTTAGAAATAGTGGTAGTAGAACTTTATAGCAGCAGCGACACCACTTGACACCTTGTATCAGTGTGCGTGTGTTTGTGTACACGTGTGTGAATATTGCCCGTCTTCTTATTATCATCACTAGTAGTAATAATTAATAGTAATAACAATAATGATGATGATGATGACTAAGGTTTCAAGAATGTATGGGATGATCCAAGATAAGGATAAGGTACCACTCAACACCAAAGAATAAGGATTCTTCTCATAAGACCTCACAACCTAACTCTCTCTCTCTCTCTATCTATCTATCTTCTTGTTTGTGTGGGAAAGAGAAAAACAGAGAGGGACTTCGTATATACATATACATATACATTTACACATACATATACAACAATATGAAATAATGTAAAATAAATTCATATATATATATTCTGTTAATGTTTTATTCAGAAATCAGCAAAAGCAGAAAATTTAGGTAGTACGTACGTACGTACGTACGATGCACGATGGGTTGATGATAGTAATGTCTTGCTGCTTTGATTGTTTTTCATTCAATATAACTTGCTCGTTCCTTCAAATTTATTGAAAGAGTAATAATATATGTACAACTGCTGGGGTTTGGTATTTAGGCAACAATAAATTGTTTGTGTTTATTTATTGGCTGATTTGTTATGAAGCGCTATTATCGTCATCATCCTTGTGACTAAATAACAGATCATTTGCACTCACTGGCCAAACCACGAAGAAAGATAAACAAGCTTAAGAAGCATATGTCTTCAGATGAGGTTAAATGATCATAACAGAACAACTGCATTATCACACGCGCACGAAAATACAAGCGGAGATAAAGCAGCAGTTACAGTAGTAGTGGTGTTTGTTGCAATTAGTTATAATTGTATCATTAGTTATAATTATATCATTAGTCATGGTAAGGTTTTAATATGGATGTAGTGTACATCTTTTACTAGAATAATAGACGTAGCAAGTAAGTAAGTAGCAAAATGTGTGCGCGCTAGTTCCTAAGTAAGTATCATCAATCAGTGAATTAGTCGCTTCACAGTGACATACACTTACATCACTCTATCACTATTCTATAGTAGCAGTGCTTGTCTTGCAACGATTGTTGATTTACATCAATATATCAGTATTTTCAAGAGGAATTTGAGCGTCATGTAAAGGCGTCTAAGATGGTAGTAGTAGTAGTAGTAGTAGTAGTAGTAGCAGTATATGATGTGGTGATGAATGTGTGTTCTGCAACCATTTCTTTGTAATAGCTATGTAGATAGAGGTAGGTAGTGCTTTATAATAAATCAACTACTACTACTAGAGGAGGAGGAAGAAGACGGAAAGAAGGAGGATTGAATGAACGTCAAACACATAATACCTCATTGCCAAACAGCAACTTTGAACTAGAAATAGAAATATGATGGTGATACGGTGATTGATTTGGCAGATAAGATCTCTCCCCCCAGAAATTGAGCAAAGGCTTTTAGATAACCCACGTAGTCGTCGTCTCCTAGGGTCAAAGGTATATAATCACAATATGAGGAAGTCGTTAGAGCCATCCCCATCTCAAAACGTACAAGTTAATCAAAGTTTCAATTTCGCTACTGATGAATTGTTGTATATTACATTGTACAATCTATCAGCAACAGCAACAAAGTCGGGCAGGTGTGGTGACACCGGCGGAAGAACAGCTCACATTCTCACCCTTTGTTTGTAAGGTGATGATGATGATGATGATGAGTGGGGGATATTGTTTGAGTAGAAGAGAAGAATTAAGTACCTTAGTGTCCTTAAATTTGAAATATTGAAATGTGTGCTCAATGCTCAAGTGTGTATTTGTTAATTAATCTATAGGGTACCCAGAAAATCATAGAGGATAAAGGTGTTGGTCTTAATGAAAGGCTGCAAGAGAACATCCAGTACGGGGGGGGGATATGGAGGGCGCACACTTTCTCAACGATCACATTGATTTTACGATGAATTTTAAGAGGGGGAAGAGGGGAGGATTCTCCTCCTACAGCAACAACAACAACTACTTCTACTACTACTACTACTACTACTACTGCTACTACTTACTGACAAATTAATCATACTCCCTGCTTATTCGTTTATTTTTAATTACACTACCAACGCCATCGTGCTACAGCTAGGTGGTGGTGGTGCTGCTGCTGCTGCTAATGATGATGATGATGATGATGCATCTCTACACACAAAAATGTTTACGAAGTATTGTTTCTCCATCTTTTGGTTTTTAATTCAGATTATTTGTTGAGCGAAGGCGAGAGACAATACGAAGTAATTTAAATTCTAGAAGCAGTAGAAGAATTTGGGGGAAAAAGCAATATTCAACTCATAAAAAATAGTTGGAAGTACCCGTTGTCATCATCATCAGCATCATCATCGTCGTTGTTACCACTGCTACTTATTTAATAATGATGAATTCTCTTTCTGTAGATAATGGTAGCAACTACTCGGATTGTGAGTCATTTGAACCCCAGCTATCCAATCGAGAAAAGAACAGCAAGGTGGTCTTTCTTCTTCTTCTTCTTCTTCTTGTTGATGATGATGACGATGTGAAAATAATTATTTCAACGAGAGGTTAGAACGCATTTTATGCCTGTGCGTTGCATGCATGAGGTACTAATGTCGCACTCGATAGATATTAAAAAACTATTTTCAGCATTGCTAGACAATGTCGTCGTTTTTCTTGTTGTTGCTGCTGCTGCTGCTGCTGTTGTTCTTGGACGTCAATCGTAATGATGGTATTGCTGTACATTTATCTCCTTTCTCGCTACACTGCAGGTGGTGCAAGGTCTCCATTTCCAGGAAAGACTAAGAAGGTGCTGATAATCACGCTCTCTCCGTAGCATCGTTAGAACTACGGAAGAAACGCAGAAAATTAAATCAATTTAGAGTCAAGATCAATCTAAGAGAGGAGGGGGGGGGGGGAGAAAAGGCAGGGGAGGGGTGGCAGATCGGACCAAAGCTTACTATGCAAAATAGCTTTGTAGTAAAACCTGGGTATTAAGCTGGTAATTTTTGGTAATTTCTAATTTAGTTACTATTAACTTTCTTCTTATTTATAATTCATTATGCTTCTTAGAGATCTCAAGTTAAGGGAAGAAAAGAGAGGAAAGATGAGGCAACTGACAGACCAGCAACATTCGTTCTCGGTAAAAGAAAGAATTAGTGAAGGGATGTACACGTGCTGCAACTTCATCTTTTGTTTGTTTCTTACACAATGCTCTCGATTCACTCTTTTAATCATTATCAGCCTCGAACAAATTCAAGTTACTCAGCTCGCATCAAAGAGGTGGTATATATATATAAGTATATTTGTAGGGAAGGAAGGATCATTACAAAAATGATGATTCTCCCCCTAACAACAAGCTTAGTATCACTCTGTTTGATATCAAGACAGAGTAAGCAGAGCATACTGCGTGAATCTTCATCATCAACGCACCACCACCACTACCACCACCACCACTACTACTGCTACGACATGACTGTAGTAGCGTCAGTGTAAGATATAATTTTGCACGTCTTCTGCGATGCTACTGCTGCGTGTTACTGAAATGTTCTCGTTCATATTTTACCGTAAGGTATATTTGGATGGTGGTATGCCTTCATGAATGTATTTTACATCAACCATGATTTTTCAACATGCCTTTGACCACTGATCCTGAGCTATTGCCGGTTTTGCCATACATTTTTAATGCAATCGCATACTTCCAGAGTTTTGAGGAACGTTTGGCGAGGGATATCCAGAAAAGAGCAGCAAAAAATGCAAAAAGTCCAGATAAGCCTGTGACCAATTTTCAACCAGAGATTACCAATACCAGCAAAAAATTAGCGAAATCTCTCGGAAGCTTTGAGGTACAAATTTGAATTCAATTGTCTTTGTATGAATTGTGGTGCCATTCACCCCATTCGTTCATTTCTACAAATGTTCGTAATCAATTTCCTTACCATTTTCTTTCTCGTTTCATTTTCCTTTCTCAAATACTCACTCTCATTTCCTCTTTTTTTTGCTCTCCTTCTGTGCCACTTCCATTGCATTTTTTGTCTGCCATGTGCTCACTATTCACGGCAGGACCGTCTTGGAAGAGACATTGAAAAACGACGGAAACGAGAGCAAAAGAACAAATCAGATTTGGTGTGATCTTGCAGACCCATGTTTTTTTTCACAATTGCGTTGAGCAATTTCGCATTAGCTGCAACGTTGTGCAGTGAGTGGCATCAGGGTTGGCACCTCTAGACCTGTGAGACTCATGCTCAATCATGAGAATCTTGGATGCATCATGAGAAAGATGCAACACTGCTAACAATGGAATTTTTTTTGTGTTCTGCGTTCAGGAGAAAAAGACCCCAACGAGAAAGTGGAGCAGATCTCCATTGAAATTGTCGAAAAAAAAGTAGCTTCATCATGAAAGTTGCATTGAAGTCAAAACTCAGACAGTGAGTGTGCAACCGCATTGGCAAAGTCGATGATCCCGCATCATCAACAACCAACACATGGCATGTGCATCCACCTTGGCATCGCACAGCGCTAGCATGCTAGCATGGTTTGACTTGTTGTGCACACGAAACGCTGCGCGCATGAACTAGTCTTGGATGCGTCGAAAAGCCAGCACAGTCGTGCATCTCGGTGTGCCAATGTGAAATGAAAAATTGGGACGTGCAGCTGAAGAATTTCATGACTTCCTTGGATTCGCGAGGTGAAGCCTCGATCCACATGTCACGCGTCTCGCTTTTCGGATCCGCGAGCTCCACGTGCATGGCAGCGACAGATCGAGCAGAACATGAACGCACTGGAGCACGACGACTGCACAGTGACCAAACTCCAGAACTCCTCACGTGTCCTTGTTTCGAACTTCAACACAACACTTTGCAAATGCGGTCGTCGGCATTGGACCACTTCGAAAGAACAGGCAAAGGAAGAAACTTTGACGATGAACTGGTGTTTCCAAAGTGTTGCACGAAACTTGCAATGTGCGAAACGCAGTGCCTTCAAGCTGAGTGCAGCGAGGACTGACTGCTAGACTGGTGAAACCAGTGCGACTTGAGCAAGCAATTGGCACGAAGGCTGGAAAGAAGCAGCACGACTGCCGGCAGTGTGACGGCGACGCAACGCGTCCGTTCTGACCCAGAAGCAGACCTCTGTCCAGTGCAGAGTGTGAGGCTGGCTTTGGGACATGCTGGCATGGCTCGCCTGCGTGCAACTCTTTCTCTTTTGGTTCTGACCCATGAGAACAATGATGAAAAACCACACTTCCAAAGTGTGACAAGACACTTGCAGCAGTGTGCGAAATGGTGTGCGAAATGCAGTGCCTCGAACTGGCTTCAGTGAGGACTGAAAACTGTGCCTCGAATCAACTTTGGTGGGCTAGCAAGAACTGACTGGTGAAACAAAAAGGAAGGAATCAAGAATGGCATCATTCTGGCCACTCCTCCATTCCTAGTTTCATCATTGTCTTTTGTGCCGGCTGATCTACTTCACCAACTTCAGGACCATGATGATGACTTCCTAGGACTTCCTTCGAATGTGAAACCAAAGGAGATGCGTTGACATGCACACTGAACATGAACAAGTGCGTGCGAACAAATCATCAAAGAACATCCCATTGATCTTTGCTCAAAATGATTCTACAACACCCTGCAACAACTTCCCGCCTGTGATGAAACATAAGACCAAAAATTATGCGGCTAATATCTATGTCACACAACACTCTGCGTGCAGAGAGTCAATCTTCGCTCTGACGCCCTTCTCTCTTGCAAGCTCCTTCCTGTTTCCAGTTGTTGGAACACCCCCCTTCCTGACGATCGAAGAGGGCGGGTGGGTCTCATGACTGCAAGGGAAAAGCTGTCTAAGAGAAAGACCGGCACTGCTAATAGAAGTTGCGATCCTTTGGACAACCACCCGCTTCTTAAAGTAAAATCTTAACTTCTTCATCCGAGCATGATCATTGATCATTTCTAGAAATTGGCAATCTGATCAACTCAACACTATAATTCTAAGTGCGAAGGCTGTTCCGACCTCTTACCTTCCAATGTCCCACTAAATGAGATTTGTGTTATCACCCTTCAATATGACGTACGTACAGTTTTTTGAATGCTGGCGAGGCCCTTGCTGATTGTACCTTGCAATGTTCCCTACTAGATATTTCGGCATGTGATATCCTTTTGCCGATTCTGCACTTTTGTTGGAAAGCAGCTTATTTTCACGCTTTTCGAGAATCAGAGGTACTTGCAGATGTAGCAGCATAGTAGTAGTAGTAGTAGTAGTAGTGGTAGTGGCAGAATATCCTCACTGCATCGTTGTCGTTGTATTGTCAGTTAGTAAGTAGTAGCGAGTAGATGTTCAGACTTTCTACTGGAAAATCAATAATCAGTATTAGGAGAAACGATGTCATCGTTTTATCACAGGGAGGCTGTAATGAGCACTAGAGCTGTTGACTTGATCACGAAAGTTACAATATGGACCTCCGGGAAAAAGAACTCGATCAGGTGTGTGTGTGTGTGTGTGTGTGTGTGTGTGTGTCACGATCGAAGAGAATAAAATTATCACGTTTTAGATAAAGTGTAGCATGATATGATGGTGTAGCGGTGTGAATGATGATTATAGTGATGCTGTTCTTAGCTTGCGAAGGCTTGATTTTGGCAGATATCTCCCCCGGGGAAAGGTAATTATATATAGATATATATCATGCCTTCTTATCACGTTCTCAAGCGGTGTTTATGCAATAGTGACGATGTTGTCTCTTTTCAGGAAACAACCTTCTTGGAACTACAGAATCAGTTTTTTGAGAGTCTATCGCTTAGGGTTGCCATTCCTCATTCATGTGCTGCCTAAATCACTGTTGCTGCTGCTGCTGCTTCTGCCAATGCTGTACCACTACACGGCGATGCACGCTACCAAAAACTAATGTTTGATGACAACTTGTAGATGAAGGAACCGATGAAGGATTTTCGGCCTGTGCATCGTGCTATAGTCCAGGTAGAGTGATTGAAGGGCATTAGGAGGAATACAGCAGGGAAACTACGCCAACAGAACAACAGCAACAATTCAACGTTATGACAACAACCTTTAGGCGAAACATCTAGTATCAGGACAAAGAGAAAGAGAAGAGCAATATGACAAGGAGACATTCATCCTGGAAAAGAACAATGTACTCATATTTTCATTATTCTCTTCCTACTCCTCTGACACATAATATCTCCTCCTTCATTTTGTTGTATATCACCATATCGTGATCAGGAACAAATGAGAATGATTATCCGAGTACTCTGCGCTCTCGTTCTGGCATATTTTCATCTCCCCGTTGCAATCATAACTGCAATCATAATGTACGCATGTATGTATGTATCTATGTATGTATGTGCCTTCATAATTTCCTACGACTAATTATCACAACCGTTGATCAGTTCTCCTCCTCCTCCTCCTCCCCCTTGTTCCCTTATCCCTTAGATTCCTTGTAGGTGAAGGAATGTGCAGGCTTAAATGGCTGAAGAGGCATCATCGTCGTCAGGATGATAATGATGATGATATCTATCAACAGCATCATGATGATAATGGTGGTGTTGACCCACGAGTGGTAGGTTGTGAAGAAGAAGAAGAAGAAGAAGAAGAAGAAGAAGAAGAAGAAGGTGGTTTTGTGGGTCGCTGTGCTGCTCGTGGCCATTGATGCATGCATTCATACCTAAACACATATTATTATTAGCACTGAATCATCAGTTTTTGTTTGTTTACTCCTTCTCTTTCTTCTTCTTCTTCTTCTTCTTCTTCTTCTTCTTCTTGATTTCTGTAAGAAATTACGTCACAGGGTTGCGTCTATCAGCGAGGTTGATTCATCTTATTGGAAGTGGGAGAAAAGGTAGGTAGCTAGGTAGGTAGGGTACTATGAAGAAGAAGAAAAAAAAAAAAATTATGATGATCTTCATTGTTACTTACTATTACGACTATTACTACTATTTTCACCTCCTCCACAATGATATTATCGTGCTGCTATCACATTATCATCACCATCATCATCATCACTTAGGAAGTATATACCTAATGGTCTCGAAGGAATAACTCTCCAGCATTTTCTTACAACTGCCACGGAAGAGGTAGTATTAGTAGACGACTCACTACTTCGTCGCATATCGTGAATGCGACACACACACACACACACACACACACAC
>ADNK01000623.1:22500-52280 GCA_000320545.1 Bigelowiella natans CCMP2755 | reverse complement strand
CCTAACCCTAACCCTAACCAATAACCCTAACCCTAACCCTAACCCTAACCCTAACCCTAACCCTAACCCTAACCCTAACCCTAACCCTAACCCTAACCCTAACCCTAACCCTAACCCTAACCCTAACCCTAACCCTAACCCTAACCCTAACCCTAACCCTAACCCTAACCCTAACCCTAACCCTAACCCTAACCCTAACCCTAACCCTAACCCTAACCCTAACCCTAACCCTAACCCTTGTGCCCAACTCTTGTCCCTAACTCTTGCACCCAACTTTTGTCCCCATCACTTGTCCCCAACTCTTGTCCCCAACATCTGTCCCCAACCCTTTTGCCTGACTCTTGTTCCTGATCCTCATTCTGCACCTTTGTCCCTGTGACTCCTGTCGCCCCAGCCTACAAATCGTCATCATCTTCACCCTGAAAAATTCCCTGGTCAATTTTTGCCACCAGTTTTCTTCACTCTGACACTCCTTTCGAGCGTGGTCCGCCAGAACAGAATCCTGACGCGCACACCTCAGTGCAATGCTTTTTTCTAACTGACCCTGACCCCAACCCCAGCCCCAACCCTGACCCTGACCCCAACCCTTGCACCCAACTCTTGTCCCCAACACCTGTCCCCAACTCTTGCTGTGTCTATTATCTTGTCCCCAACATCTGTCCCAACCCTTCTCCCTGACCCTTGTTCCTGATCCTCATTCCACACCTTTGTCCCTGTGACCTTGTGCCCCAGCCCCAAATCGTCATCATCTTCACCCTGAAAAATTCCCTGGTCAATTTTTGCCACCAGTTTTCTTCACTTTGACACTCCTTTCGAGCGTGGTCCGCCAGAACACAATCCTGACGCACACACCTCAGTGCAATGCGCTTTTCAAAGGCAATGACGATGTGATGCCATCTGTTGAGTTGTTGCATTTTTTTTGGCGTTCAATTGACAATCTAGCAATGTTGACTCAAAAAAGTGTTTTGCGATGCCTGGACTGGGCAGTTGTGACCACGATGGGACGATGAGAAACCTCTCGAATTTGTGAGACATGTGTTTGCTAATTGCGCATGTCCAGATGTTGATGTGTCCCATGACAATGCAAAGCTGCGCGGAAACTTTTGCTCTTTCATGTGCGGAACATGCTCTCACACTCTTGCAGGCTTCATGAACACGCACAGCATTCCAGCATTGTGCATGGCTGGAGTGGCGATGATTCCACCATTTCCATGTTCATCATCATTCACAAATTGAATGTTGATGTCATCTTCCTCGTCACAGCGTGTATTTCGATATTGATGGTTTGACAACACGACGAAAATGGCGAATCACATGACCCATCAAACAACACAGTCCACCCTGACAAACAATGCAAAACACAGCACATCATGCAAATAACCAATGTCAATGAACATGTTGAGCCATGTGTGATACTACCCCAAACAAAGTTACGAAGATGATCAGATTCACAAGTAGTGCCTGAAGCAGTACACACAACAATAGCGGCCGGGTAAAGGGTGGTGCAAACAATGCAACAACATGAATGACAACTGATTACCCAAACACTTCACATAAGATCTGAACGTTCTGTACGTCCATATTGTCATCATCATCATCATCATCACCATTATGATCTTCTTGTTCGTCACCATGATCTCCATGAATGAAACATAACCACCTTATCCGTGTACTTTGATGATGATGCTTTTGAAGCTTCTCCAGATGTTGCCATCCCCGTTTGGAGCTTCGCTAATTTTTTGTCTGGATCAATGAATGGACTAAAATCACGATCTTTGATGACTATTGTTTTCTAAATTCTATTTTCAAAAAAATGCAAAAAAAATTAAAACAAATCACGATAACATCTTAGGACGAGGAGTTCATCTACTTCGACTAATTTCATCGAATATCAGATGAAGTATCATCACCACTATAACGTTGTCATGATACGATTACTGACATATAGGATAACTATGCACCTTCTCTTTGACGCTTCCACATACTATCCTTTACAATCTCATTGCCAATTGGCTATTATTCAATATTGGAGGGGGAGAGAGAGGATATCATGTGATAAATGACCAAACCGACAGCAAAGATCATAATGAATAGACAATATTTTTACTAGGACCACTGCTGGTACAATAACAATTAGTTCCAGCAGCAGCGCATCGTGATGATCTTAACCATCACTAAACCCTTTCTCTTTGTAAAAATATGTATAATTTTATCCTCTTCCTTCTACATAGGAAAATCTTGTTCCATCGGGCATTTTCTCTTTCTGGACTCTTCTTCCGATACACCACTGATTTAATCTAGAACCAGTCATAGTACCTCATACTCTGCGTATTCAGACGATTTATCGATCCAAGGGACATAAGAGACAATACAGTTCTGAATAATACACATCGTAAAATCAACTTTGCTGCTGCTGCTGCTGTAAATTCGTTTGACAATGGCAGAGTTCAGGTATGTTTCCTATTATTCGTTGATGCTTGCAGTTGCGCTGCTATACTGTGTCAGCTGTCTGTGTGTGTGTTCTCTCATTGGTTGTACTACTACCTGTCTTATTTGAGTAGTAATAGTATTGACTCCAGACCTTTAAATAGTATCGTGTCGTGTGTTGTGGAGAATGAATGTAGTAAGAAGAATCGTGTGTGTTGTGGAGAATGAATGTAGTAAGTCACAGCACGTAGTACCACTATTTGATGGTGGTCAAAAACACACAGCAGCAGCAGCCAAAACTACAACAACACACGTACATATAATATTTGCACACGTAGTAGTAGTATTAGTAGTAGTAGTAGTAGTAGTAGTATAGTAGTATAGTAGTAGTAATGGTAGTAGCACCATTCAGCATATTGTTCTAATGTACGCCTTTTGCCTAGACCTAAAGTAAAAGAATATTAGAAGAGATAGATGATGTGATAATAGGGATTATAATAATTACAATGATGATGATGTAACTAACTAGCCCTCTCTGCACAAGTAAAAACTTCCTAAAGATTGAAATGTGTATATGGTACCCATTCATCATCATCATCATCATCATAATCTCCATTAATAATATGCTCTCTCTCTCTCTCTCTCTCTCTCTCTCTTCTTCACCGTAAGATCCTAACTCTTTCCACGCATCATCAGACTGATCACTATCTGTAGTAATAATGGTGTTTTTAATGACGGCAACATTTATAAGAAGGTTGCTTTACATCTACCATTTGATTACAACGCATGCTGTATCATCATATCAGATAATATTGGAAGTAGAGTAGCAGTAGCAATAGGAGGAGGAAGAAAAAGAAAAGAGCGACAAACAAACAACAACTGCGAAGATTATACACATAATACTTGGCCATTTGAGAAGTGTCGACAATCTCTTCGAGTAGTGAGGAGGCATCAGCACCATTCAGCAGTTAGTTGCACACACATTAGAAAGATAATAGGAAAGAAGAAGAAAGGGATGAACAAAGGTCAGAATCAGCAATGTGTATGTGATCGTACATGCCACAAAGTACTCAGTAGCTACTTACTACGTACTAACTAACCAACTACCTTTGTTGAGGCGTCAATTTCTTTCGCATCAAAACGACCACTTCCCCCTCCTCCCTTGATTACAAAACGTACAATGAATTATTGACTGGCCCATAAAGACAATATGTGTATGATACTGAGAAAGAAGCCAATATGCAACGAAAATGACGACGACATAGTGTTGTGCCCCCCCCCACCACACCTTCTCTCCTCCGTAGTAGGTACCAATGATAGGACGAGATATTGAGTAGAAATCATACCTTGTATTGATTTGTATGTAATCAATAATGTGTTTGATGATAATGATAGTTATAAAGACGAATCAATGAGGAGATTTACTTAGCACATTTGATTGATAGATGGAAGGATGGATTCACAACAACAAAAACAACAATAACAACAATATTGGTCCCCCTGTTAATTTTGCCATTCACTGATTTGTAGTTAATATAACAAAGCTACTACTACTACTACTACTACTACTACTACTAATACATACCAACCGTAGTTCTAGATCAGCCCTCTCTCTCTCTCTCTCTCTCTCTCTCTCTCTCACACACACACACACACACACACACTACCCATGTGTCCACAAACGAGCACCTCTTCCATACTCTTCTCCAGCAAACACACTCTTTTGGATAATAGCTCGTAGTCATTATCACATCATCAATCATCATCCTCACCATCATCCTCATCTTAGTTTTGTCTATTTTTCAGTGTTCAGATATGCAGCAATCAAATTATACGGCAGCAGCAGCAGCAGAAGCAGCAATCTGACGGACCTTAAGATTGATATCATTAGGGACATTTCTCTCGGCATGGCACCTTGAATAATTATTGATAAGATACGCATAAAACTACCCAGGGGTTACATGGGAATTATTATTTCTCAATCGCAGAACGTAATGAATCAATCAATCATGTACGACGACGTGTTAGATCGAAGATTGCTTTGATGGTGATGATCACCAATTGATGATGATAATAACTAGTAAAACTAAAGTGTTTATCACCAATTAATGATGACAACTAGTAAAACTAAAGTGTTTGATAATCACCAATTAACTAGAAAAACCATAGTGTTTCTTCTTACTCTTCTTCTTCTTCTTCTACTACTAGTAGTAGTACTACCTCGAGAATGATAGCCCTGCTGCCCACAGTGGAGCTAAGAGGGGGCTATATATGAATGAACGAATAACACACAGCAGCTCAAATTAGCAACAGTCAGTCGAAATAAGAATGAACGAATAACACACAGCAGCTCAAATTAGCAACAGTCAGTCGAAATAAGAAGCTTCCATTCATTACATTGTACTGATTATAGACGACGACGACGACGACGACGACGACTATGAGCATCATGATCTTCGCAAGCATACGTAATGTTTTGTTGACTCTTTCATCCATTATCCCCAATAATGTAAGTGCTGCTTGGTATTGCTACTGCGAATTATCATCATCATCATCATTATGATCACCGTTCCAAATTGGCTGCTGCACTTGCACGGCCATTAGCAACCTAAGATAGTAATGTTGTACATGCTGCTGCTGCTGTTGTTGATGATGATGATGATGCGCATATATAATGTTGTACAGGATGATGATGATGATGATGATGATGATAAGCATATATCATGATGTGCATATATGATATGATATGATGTGTGTGTGTGTGTATGAGAGGAGAACAGAGCAAACAAACATACAAAAATAAATATTCGATACATTATTTCTGCGTATCATTTATTGTATACAACAATAAACATTCGATGTGTGATCAAACAAACATACAACAATTAGTACAAGTACAAGCACCTTCCCAGGTCCTGCAAAGCTAGCGTGGCATAAATGCGGCATCTCCCAATGGCTGATGATGGTGAGTCAGAGCAAATATAGATGGTGAATGAGAATGAGTGAGATATAAAGATGATAATAATATCTTATAGCTAGTAGCGGCCCTAAGAATTGGTACACGACTGCACTAAAATAATAAAAATGATTGTTGTTATTATTATCTTGACCATCTCGTTGTTAAATACGACAATTATGTTGCAAATAGCATCATTGATTGATGTGAGATACATTAGTCATGTTCATCACCGACAAAGCAGTAGCATTCGTGATACTAGTAGTAGTAGTAGCAGAGGAAAAGATTGGTAGAGCAGCAACTAACATTACTCCTATTATAACTTGTGTTCCTACTTATTTGAATTTTTATGGAGATCATGAACATTTGTTGGATACGTGCTTAACACCTAAAACACACATATTTTACAAAATAAGGAATACATCATCTGCACAACAACAACAACAACAACAACAACAACAACAATAACAATAACCAAAACAACTTGATTACTTAGTACAATAATTCATAAAAACAAAAAATCTGGAAAAGAAGTGGTATTTTAACCGCCTTAAATTTTTGAATAAGTATGTGGTTAACGACGAAGACGACACCGATGATTTTACTGCTGCTGTTCATACCGCATATTCATTTTTTGCAGCACCCCATTCGTTTAATATTCTACCATATGTAGCAAGCAACATAATACATCATGAATTATTATCGTGGTCATCTTGATCATCATCAATAGAACTACTGCTACTACTACTACTACTACTACTACTATGCTGTGTAGTTGGTTGCGCTGCTATTGATGGTACTCGTATCATCATTTCAAGACAAACTTGTGTACACACACTGTATTAAACTAGGAAGTAGTTAAAAGTAGTAGTAGTAGTAACTACAGCACAAATCAACACGCCTCACCTTACATCCCAAGCTTCAATGAATAGGGTGTGAGCATCAATTTGCATGCAGAAATCATCATCGTCTTCTTTGACCAATTCAGCCTTTTATCAATCATCGGTGATGATCAATATGTTAGTCGGCAGTCAATCAAGCAGCATATGCTGTTTTTAAAAACGTAATAGCAGCAGCAGCAGCAGCAGCAGCAGCAGCAATATATCTGCATACAAAATGATTTACAATAAGCACAGTACTGCTATTATTGCCTAGTAGTATAGAATCATCCGAATGGTTTTTTTCTGTGATTTTTAGATTGTATAGAGTCATCCGAATGGATTTCTTCTGCTGTGATTTTTAGATTTAGAGACTACTGCGTGCTTAACACTAATCAACTACCTGCAGCGCACGAGCGTATACGGGTCCTTTTGCTTCACTAATAACGAGAAGAAGGGATATGTTAGAGGGTTAGTACAAAAGAAGTAATTCATTAGTCGCTTTCGTAGTATTCTAGAATAAGATTAACTCCTAGAATTACGATATGACGCACACTAAAACGGCAATGATGACTTGATTTTTAAGTCGATATTTCCACTATTAAATCGAAACTATGAAAATCCCAGCTATGAAAAGAAATTACTACAGATCACTTACAGATCGGATAGGCGTTTGAAACGAAATTGCTCGTAAAAAGGACACCCCTTCTGTTAATACAACAGCAGAAAATTCAGGGTAAATCTAGAAATTGAACCATGCGTTGTTCAAATTTGCTGCCTGCTGCAATGCCAGCAAAATTAGTGATTCTCGGTGAACAAGTGATACTTGATTTAGGTATGTGCCAGTGGCAGCATCTTTGGTCAATTCAGCTCCCATGCGCTTGCAGTAGCCAGCCAGGCAATCCTGATGATAGTAGTACAATAATAATAATATTAAGGATAACACTAAAGGTGATGTAGTGGTGATGGTAGTACAGTAGTAATAGTTATCGCCTTGAGAGACAATAACGCTGCATTCTGTTTGTCCCTGAACAATAGTGCAAATAGCCAGGAAAAGAGCGAAGAGATCGGCTCCGAGAAAGACCCTCCACTACACCATTGAATTCCTCCTCTTCCCTTTCTCCCCCTCCTTCTCCTACTACCTCATCAATAGCTGAATTCTGTTGAACAATGCCAGCAAAAACCTACGAAGACAGGAAGTAAAGAAAATTGCAATCAGAATTAATTTAACATCATAATCAAAGCAGGAAGTAGAAATAAAATCAGGAGAATGCCTGGTACAGAATTAACAACAGCAACTCTGTGAATGGATAAATGTTAGTAGAACATTGACAAATTTGACATTGACCACCCGTTCAGGATGAGCTGCTTTTGTTATCATACTATGCAACGTCTCTGGGCAGCGGGTTTCTCTATCATAGTAAAAGACAATTAGTGTTGTGTGTATTGCCGTGCATGCCTTGGTTTCAGTTGCGCTTCAGTTCACATTTTGGCTTAAAATGCGGTGCCTCAATGTATACACACGCACATGGACACTCACCCACACACACACACACACACACACTCTCTCTCTCTCTCTCTCTATATATATATATATATATATATATATATATATATATATATATAATATCAATGCGCGCGTGGTTGTACCTGAATGAAGCGATGAGAACGACAATTGATGTTTCATTGTATTTCCAACGATCATCGCGGGGTGGTGGCGGAGCTGGCTGTCCTGGGAGAGGCTCAACTTGTACCTGATATAAATTGGTATTTTGGTGTGTTTGAATTTCTTCATAAAGTTATTGAAGGATTGAATAGTTTCTTCATGAAGTTATTGAAGGATTGAAGACCACCTGTTCCCAGTGCCCGTCTTTCAATACAATATTTTTATCGTTCCAGTCGGCATAGGCAGCAACATGCTTTAGCATGCCAAGGCAGAGCAGTATCAGCAAGTGGAGCAAAATGAGCATCGCCGTCGTCTACTACTACTTCGTCGTTTTCATCATCATCATCATCATCATCGGTCGGTGTCGTATTATTATTGTGACCCTAGATCTAGTACTGTAGTAGTAGTCTAAATGATCATCCTCAGCCCGGGATTACTCGCTGCTGCTGCCTCTAATCCCGGTATTATTAATGTCATACAGTACATGTATTCAGGTGTATACATGTAAATCTACTGCTGATCGTTTTCTTGTGCGACTCTTCTTTTCTTTCTTCTCCTTCTCTTCCTGTAAACGAAGTAGACCGCACAAAAACTTAGGTCGAATTGTAGAAAATAGCAAATTTCACATTATCGCATACCAAAATAGGGTCGAGAATTTTGGCGCCAGTTAACGATCTTGTTCTACGATTTTTCGAGTACATTTGTCGGTAAAATTCCACCAACGGCGCGAAATGAGAAGCCTACTTGGTAAATGCTGGTTTTAAATGTGTAAGTCTTATCCCAATAATTGCCTTGTTTTTTGTAGTTTGTTAGGTAAAATCTCAAGAAATGAGCGATTTATTGATTGCTGGGACAGACGACACGTGTGAGTTTGTCCACTGGCTCAAACCCTAGTTAGTTTCGACTACTACAAGCACAACGCACCCTCGCTCCCTCTTGGGAAGAAACACCATAGGGTTAGGGATTATTACCCTGCTTCAACACATTCATATTTGCTAGAAATCAGTAATACCACATATGGCTCAACGTTTGCGCCTTTTATAAATATCAAAACGGTCTCCGATTAGTTAGAGAGGATAAACTTAGTTACGCTTTCTGTTATACTTCTGGTGAAGGGATTGAGTTTATATAAATTGGTCCCAACATATGGACATATTTGAGGCCGCCGCAGTCGGCAATACATCAAAGGTTGCTAGAACATTTAATCACTGGAAGGGGATTAAATATTAATGTATGCGTTTAATTTAGCTGTGGCATATTCTTGAAGAATGCCCCAACGATGTTGACGAGCGGAATGGGTATAAGAGTTGACTTGTATGTTATAATCACTTCTGCTAATGAGTTATTTTTCCTCCAAAGCTTGTGGCAAACGCCCCTCATTGTGGCGTGTATTAACAACCAGTACCTAGCTGCAAGATTGCTTATTGAACGAGGTGAGGAGACCTAAATTTGTGCATATATTTTGGCGGCTACATGGTTGCTATTGGTTAGGAACCCTCTATCTTCCCCTCTCTTTCTCTTTGTCGTAAGACACACGCAGCTAACATGTTTCTTCTTATTTTCTCTCATCAGGGGCTGATATTCTGGCTCAAGATCGTGAGAGTGGCTGGACCCCTTTGCATCACTGCATGTTTGTCAACATTTGCTTCTTTCTATTGATCATTACTGAAAGTAACAATAACTGTGATTAAGGTATCGAGGGTATCTTGCAGTGGGTTCTTTAATTGTGAAGGCTCGCCGTGACGCTTGGAGAAGATACTCGGCCCCAACAACACCGTAAATTATCAATTCAATTGTCGAATCGTCAAATTATATTTGTCATAGTTATTTGTTTACTTTTTACCCACATGTGTTTTTTTAATTTTCAGGAAAATTTGTCAGCAGCATCATCCCCAAGGATACAACAGAAGACGGGGTTCTTCTTCAACTTCTAATCAAAGGAATCATAATAAGAGACTTAAGCGGGGGATGGTTGCCAAATCTCGGCACGGTTTTGAGTATGTTCTCAAATCGCCCTTGGAGATTGAAGATTACGAAGGGAAAAGGCCCTATGACCTGGTACGCGTAATTTCTATGCAGTTGTGTTAACCACGTGCCTGTTGTTGTTGTTGCGTGCTGATGAAAATTGAAATCATCCTTACTACTAGTTTGAAATTTAGCTACCCTAACGAATAAGGTACCTTGCCCTTGTATTCACGGAGGGTTGTTCAAGATCCTGCTGTCGTCTCAGAACAAACGCAAACATATCGAAGGAGAACAGAAGAAGAGACAGCTCTACTCCACTACTACTACTACTACTACTACTTACAGTCGACATCATCGACAGTATTCAAGTTCATATTACGACGACTTTCACGAATGCACCAGTAGTAGTAGTGGTGCACAATTTGATCATCTGTCCACAGCAGGAGCTGAAAGAAGCAGCAAGGAATATGTGAATCTAGTGTATTCATTTGGTGTGGGGAACAATTACCAATTGGGGTACTCTACTCAGCATACTCATCAGGTTGACTTGACTTGACGACGACGAGCTATTTATTAGTTTCTCCGTATACATTCCTTAGCATACTGGCTGCTCCTTCCAACCTTTTTACTATTTCTACTAATATATTTGATGATGAATGATAATATTTATATACTCATGATCATCATCATCATCATCATCATCCTCACTTGTTTTTCACAAACAATACCTAGGTTAAGCCACAGAAAATAAGTCATCTGGATGATGAGAATGTGGAGTCCATCGCAACCGATTTAAATGGTACGTTTGCTGTGACGTCGAAGGGGGATTGCTTTAGCTGGGGCTTAGGGCATGGGGGACGATTAGGACTCAACACATATGATGATAATGACAACAGCAGTCATAAAAAACGCTACCTTGGAGGAGGAGGACAAAAACAAATTGAAGGAAGCGGGACATATCAAATACTTCCTAGGAAGATGCTTGGTTTTGGAAATAATAAACGGCTCAAGATGATTGGCACTCACGGCGAATTAGGTGGTGCCTTGACATCAAGTGGTTCCCTTTATCTTTGGGGTACTCTTCATCTTCCCATTCACGAAAACACGACGACGACAGCAGCAGCTGTAACTAACATCAACTCAAAAGATAATGGTTCCATTATTTTCAACAAAGGAGTATCAGGTTTTTCCTCCTCCTCCTCCTGTTCTATAGATGGAACCCCAAAAAAGCTTCATACATATGAAAAAAAAATAAATAAATTTGTCTTTGGGAGTGTGCCTTTCAAGATATCTAGTTCTGTGAAATTTACCTCAGTGAGTGTATGTAAATCTCGTGTTTGTCTTGTCGCTGCTCAATTGTCACGAGTATATATCCTTGGGCGAGATATAGGAGAGCAAAAGAGAGCATTTAATAGCCCAATGCATTTGAAGGAATTCTCTAATGTGAAAGATGCAGTGGCAAGTCAAGGTTTTATTCTGATTCTCACACATTCTGGGGAAGTGTTACAACAAGATCAAGATCAACACATATATAGCAAAATAATGTTTCCAAAATGCATGGGTTTTCAGAAGCAAGCAAGCGTCCAGTTGCAAAGTAGTCGTACAAACCGTGTTGGGGGGACAAATCTATCATCTTCATCATCATCATCATCGTCACCAGGGATTGCAGCAGTAGCATCTTCGTCTTCTCGTGGTGCTGCTACTACATTTTGTACCTTGAATGTACACATTACGTCCGTTTGTGCAGATCCGGGTGGGTCGCATGCTCTTGCCGTTTCTAACTTAGGGAATGTGTTTGCATGGTCATCATCAGCAGCACACCAACCTGATTTTCCAGTACCATCATTAGCTTGTGTGGGGAGGAGGGGGAACAACGGCTACAGCCGTTCACATTCTGTTAATAAGTCGTCTTTACATCCACGATCATCGCCCAAGGAATCTCCACTATCGAGTCCAGTGAATAAGAGTATTAGAAATACTCCAACAAAATATGTTTGTAGCACCAGTAATAACAGTAGTTATGGTTGTGTTGTCAATAATGATTCCCCTGTCACTCATGGAAAAGCTGGAAAAGCAAAACTGGTCAAAAGCAAGCGACGTCATAACAAAAATCGCACGGTAGCCACTCTCGTTCCTGGATTATCACGGGTTTTTGTGGTACAAGCAGCGATTGCCTCAAAACATGCTGCTATAGTGAGTAAGGATGGAGATTTATACACTTGGGGTAAAGGGTGCATAGGGCATGGGAAACAGACTAAAACCTTAATACCAACACGAGTGCATAGGCTCCGACAAATCGCCAAAGTTGCTGTAGCTGATGGACATACAGTAGCTGTGCAGAGGCTGAAAGTGCCACTAAAGCTTACACATGCTAAATCAGCCCTTATATATGATGACCCATTTGCAATGTCAAGAAATAGAATCTTCAACAACAATGATGATGATGATTATAAGGAGTATAGTCGTCGTCCAAGTGGGGGGGTTGTACCTCTTCTGCAGCATTTATGTGAAGAAGCACTAGTTGAGAGCATAGGAATCATATCTCCAACCACACTTTTCAAGTGTTTCAAAATGGCTTTTCGTCTTAAGTTGGATCGATTGGTGCGTTTTTGTGCACGGTACATTATGCTGAATCATCGTCATCTGGTTCCATTAGCTCTGAAATCGTTGTCGAAAGATGAGTTACAGCAGATCGATTTCTTCACCTTTCTCTGGTCAACAGACCCCTACATGAATTTGGGGGAGACCAAGAGAATTTCCATGTTAAGCGCAAAATTTCCTTCTTACCTTCATGCGGAATGGTTACATCAGCACTTACAGCAGGAAGAAAGAGTGCTTGAATTGACTCAAACATTCTACTACGATCATCTAAATAGTAGTGGTGTAGGCAGCAGTCAATACAACAACAACAATAACAACAATAACACTTGTGTAAATAATACAACGACCATGACCACTGGAGGAGGAGGAGGAGGAGGAGAGGGAACAACCCCAAGAAAAAGCCCTGTCCATGGACCTTCTTTTGGATCGGAACTCATTGAATTGGTTACTGCGAAAGACGGTAAGAAGCATGCACGGGTATTACGAAGAGTGAAGAAGCGTTTCAGGGAATTACGTAAAAAACTAAAGCAGATTCAGAGCTTGAAGAAAAAAGGGATAGAGGATTCCGGATATAATTTAACAATTGAGCAGAGAGCAAAAGTAGATCGTGAAAAAGACTATGCTGATGAATTTGATGGGCTAAAGAAAGCTCTAAGGATGCACCAAGCTGGACGTGATTTCCTCGACAAGATGAAACAACACAAAACGACAACGAAACCATCACCACCACCACCACCACCACCAGCAGCAGTTAGGGTGGGGGGGGTGAAAGGAGGAAGAGACTGTAGTACCCCTGTAAGTTCCCCAACTCCTCATCCGAGATCAGGTGAAGTAGCTGGTAGCAGTCCAGGATCATTGAATTCTTCTCCTGAGACATTATTATTGTCACCTGATGATACTCCTCCTCCTAATACTACTACTACTCCTACTACTCATCAAACGATGATGATAATGGATCATAAATTCAATAGGAATAATAATAATAATAAAAAATCGGTCCTCTCTGCCTTTGAACGAATACAGCAGCAACAGCTGGAACAGTACAAGGAGGAGTCTACTACTACTACTACTACTACTAGTAGTAGTAGTACTAGTAGTAGTAGTGCTGGTGGTGGTGCTGCTGGTGTTGCTAAAATTAGTCTAACCCATTATTCGCATGATTCATACTCTTCAATAAGCCGAAAGCTCTTCCATCATTCCGAAAACAGTAGTAGTAGTAGTAGTAGTAGTGGTAACAAAATGATGACTACTAAAACTACTACTACTACCACCACTACCACCACTGCTGCTAGAAGTAGTACCGCCACGACGTCCAATCCATGGAAATCTCAGCTTTCACGTAAGGCTCGGCGAAGTTCTCCACATCATACTGCTGCTGTTGGTGCTACTGCCGAAGTCTCTCAAACGCCGGATAGCAGCATATCATCATCACCCAATGATGTTACTACTACTAGTATTCGAAATGATTCAGAGATGATGCCGGAATTATGCCTTCCAGGACAACTCCAGCTAGCTGACTTCATGTTGCTGCCTAAATCATCCAAAAAAGTATTTAATAATAATAACACCTCAGCAACCAAATCATGGTCGCTATTCGGATTAACATCATCTTCTACCCGAAAAACAACTTCTCCTCCAAAATCTCTCACCGAGATTCAAAGAGAGCAAAGTGCAGCATTCGTTAGCCCTAAACTCAAATCTTCGCCAACAACAACTCCACCACCATTTACAACTAAAAAAAGTCAAACAAAGTCAATGCTGGTCTCTAATTTATCTTTGAGTGGTTAGTTTCTATCCTCTAACCTGCCACTAATGTTGATGATTACAATGTGTGTTATTACTTTTAGTAGTAGTTGTAGTAGTAGTAGTAGTAGTAGTAGTAGTAGTATTGCTGGAATTCGATCATCAATACCAATCTCTTTTTGTGATGATGATGATCATGATGATGATGTTTAGGAAGAAATTCCTCAGTAGGTTCCCGTTGTGGTGCAAGCATGGACGTATACGCCCCTCCACCAACTCTATCTCTCTCAGATGCATTTGTAGTCAAGAAAACAACTACAAAGAGAGGTTGCTCATCATCATCATCATCGTTTTGTTTCAAGATGATTGTTATTTACAGAGAAACCAACCAATCAACCCTCTAATTAGGCGTAAAAAAAACCAACAATTGGGACAAATTTTCATCTTCGAAGAATGAAAACATGAATTCTTCGAAATTCCAGTGGCAGACGCGTAACAACTTAGCTCACGAGAAAAAGAGTACTTTCTCGAGGAGTCTGCTGTCACATGCAGAAGAAAAGGTGATCTTAGTCCAGCACCACATTTATTTCTCTCATTAGAAACTACTACTACTACTACTACTACTACTACTATTACTACTTCTACTTCTAACTATCACCAGAAAGTATTAACAACCACAAATACAGCAACAAATGCTGATTTTGATGATGTAACAACCATATGATGTTCATATAATAATATTGACACCACTAACCATATATTATGTGGTAATACGGTATATATGATAATGAAACACACGCTACTATTACTACTGCTACTACTTTGATACTCAGCCACTGCCACTACCTAAAAGAGGGTCAGCATCATCATCATCATCGAAGTCGAAGTCAAAGAGTTTCATGCAGATCATGCAAGAACAAGCAGAGAATCATAGTGCGAATCTTGTCCAGTCATTTGTAGGTGGTTCTGCAGCATCAGCAAATGCAATGATGGTTGGGTCATCATCATCATCATCATCATCATCATCATATGCTCACCACTACCAAGCTGCGACGATGCGTAGTAGTACAAGCGCGTGGGCAAGAAAAAGGGGGATTATCATGGAAAAACCACCACTTCTACATGGTCGTTCACAAGTGTGCGTAGTAGAACAGGAGAAATTGTACAAATTTGCTTTGTATTATGGTAGTATGTTAAGTAGTGCAAATTCAACACCACCTTCAAAATCAACCATTTTTTTTTCAAACTGTTTCGTTCTTCAAAAGCAAATAAACATATCTTTCATATGTTCTCTAGAAGTCCAAAAGCTGGAAGCGATTCAGTCAAAACAACTGGCAGATGAGTTGAATCGGCAAGAAATTGAATGGAAAAAGCAACAGGTTAAAGATAAAAAACGTCGACAAAATCACTGCCGTAGGCCTAATCGAAAAAAAAAGCAGGAGGAAAAACGAATTGAGGGTCATCGCTCCAAAATTGGGGGGGGGGAGAAGCGAGAGGTTAGCAATGGACGTTATCACAGAGGATCCAACAATAGAAGAAGCCACACGAACAATAGAACTGGTAGAGGAGGAGGAAGGGGCGAAAGGGTCGGTCGGAAGCGATGGAAAATGCGAAATAAGAACAAGGCCAGCACCACCCAAAATTCAGCAGCAGCAGCAGCAGCAGCAGCAGCAGCAGCAACATCAGATGCAGACCTCGGAAAGACTGCGACATGACACGTGCAGATTCACGAAATTTGCTTAATCTAAGCGCACAAAATCTACTGCTGCTGCTGCTGCTGCTACTACTACTACTATTCAGGGGGGGGTGGCATACATAATGAGTAGTGGGAAAAGAAGAATTTGAGAATAAGCGCGTTAGTACACAATTGAATTTTGCATTGCCTTTTGATACAAAATACGATCGGCAATAATTGCTCATTTATGTATTATATAATGATAAAAATGTTCACAAGCCTTCACATGTACAGTATGCGTTCGATTCGTATAAAATATTATTTCCTTATGCACATGCTGTGTTGTCAAGAAAATATTAATAGTTCTTAAATAAACTGTAACATAGAAATCCAGTAAGATTTTAAGTACTCATTCGAGAATAGCTACTTTGATAACATTGAAACCTTTGGAAATCAGTTGCGGTGATGAAATTATGCACCGGTTACGAAAAATAATAATGTATGGTTACAATGTTTACACATGTGTCTACTAGTCTAGCTAGATGGCCTTGTGTCCAAAATGAAGCTGATGTGACCGCAATGATCACTGCTAGTACGGCTGCATCAATAAGGTATGCTAGTACGATCTATGCTAGACGATGCGGCGATGATCAGACCCCCGCGCTTGGTTCTGCAGCTAACACTTCTAGACTTCTACTAGTATATACTAGAGTGGTCGCCATGCAGAATTAATAATAAGTGCATGTACGTAACTACGTAACTAGGTAACATCGTGGCATCATTCGCATTCTGCATTCATCGCGCACATGCAATAATCAAAACTGCGTGTATGCTAGCTAGCGTAGTGCATTGCCTCTTGCCTTCATGTTTTTTTGTTGCATGCAACATGTTGCCTTGCGCATCGTCATGACTAGATGACAAGCTTTGACAGCTATAGCAAGTGTCAAGGCAGCACTGCATGCCACCGCATGAGTTGGCGCGTCTGCTTGTAGCTCAAAGCCAACAAACGATGTACTATGCTAGTATGATGGTGATTCAGGCCATATATATGCGCATGCTAGCATGTGCGCGTGCGTTTGGCACGCACGCAGTCATCAGTCATCGTCAGCGTCGTCCAGCCATGTCGTAGCTGCACGATGAATATGGCTGTGCGTGTGCACTGCAACCACACACACCTTCGAGATGCTTGCAGATGTGCGTGCATCGCTAGATCGCAGCACCTGTCAATTGATGCGAGGGGTAATCGATGCAACTTTCGAAAAAATTGAGCTACACTAGTACATCTGGATGCGTGCACCACCGTATACATGTACAATCATGCGAGCCGGCCAATTATTGTGCAGCACGGACCACATGTAGAGTTGATATTGCATAACTTGTGTCTATCAGCATGTATTGAATATTGAATCCACATTTTTGATGTGCAATTCGACATTAGCCAATACCAATGCGGAAGATTGAATGCTATTATGTCACAATGACCAGGGGACCTACAATACAAACAACTTTGCATGAAGCTAATTTGAATCATAATTCAATTATGTCAGAGCTTTACTTTGACTGTGTAGAAGACGCTATCTGCTGGTGTTCAACCAGTCTCCTTGTGCAGCAGCCTATGCAATGAAATCAAGAAATAAGGATGAAATCTTTTCAAAATTTTGTGAATGAATGAACCTTTTGCTGTGCGAGAGATGGCTTATTTCCACTAATTATTGAAGTCTTTCCTGTATCCAATTTGAATTTTATTGGTGAACGAGAATAATCATTCAATTAATCTTCACCTAAAATTTGGATTCCTTGGATCACCGTTTGATCAGCGTCATCTGATGATATCAGTTAAAAAGTTAAATGTTCGCCATTAAGATGCAAGGCTTATCACCGTGATTTTCTGGGACAAAAATCACCAATGTCGAAACCTAAGATGAAAGAGTCACGGACGGGTGGATGTTTGCAAAATAAATTACAGAATACCTTCGAAAACTTTACAAGCTTGACCGTCTTCGGCTTGGCATCTTTTTTTAGGTCGTCTTGTTCGAGTTTGATCTCCTGAGCATGCGTGCTCATGTTTGATCCTTTTACATGGGAAATTATGGATGGGATGAAGATCTGAAGAACGAGTACCTGCGTTGGTTCCTCTTCCTCTGCTCCTTCAAATTCAAGCGAACCTTCATACATAAATAAGTGAGTATTGGGTTATCGACAGCCAAATCTCGAAGCAGTCCAACCAGGGTTTACGAAGAGTTTGATCGATGAGGGGCCTGAGTCTGTGGGCGCAGTAATCTAATATATCGGTGGTATGTATGTGGCAGTGCAACATCAATCTCGACCATGTGAACAGCAGCATACTATGTGGATCAAGTTGGAAACAAACAACCTTGATGGCTTTGATTTTGACAAAGGCTCCAAAGGTTATTCTGATAAGAAGCTGCGCATCTGAATCGCTCTGAAAAGTAGGTATTAACACAATCTCCACGGATTCAAGGTCATTAAGATCACCTTAAGAACTTTCTTTTCGTCGTCCCGATCCTTAAAAAGGGCATTTGGAAGCTGATGCTGATAATTAATTTGTCATGAGCCCATTAGGTCGCACCCACAAAAGTTTTAAACCTGTTTCTGAGCATTTAGGCATTCCCTGGTTGAAAAGAGAGAGCTTTAGATTGAAAATTCCCCAAAACACGGAAAGCTAAGTCTCACCAATTTTTTGGGTCGATGTACTCTTTGAGGTCTTCCATCTTACTCATTGCGATTGAATGTAATTCTGAACGAAAGCATTACAATAGAGGTACAGTGTGTGATGAGGCCAATCGGTGCTCTTCTTCTTCTTCTTCTCATTGTTATTATCATTATGATTATTACATGTAGGGAAAGGAGGAGGGAGGATGTAGTGGTTGGTCCTTACAAGATCTGCTTCCTTCCTACGGTCTGTCTGTCTTCTTAGTTGTTGTTGTTGTTGTTGTTGATGTTGTTGTTGTTGTTGTTGATGTTGTTGTTGTTGTTGTTGTTGTTGTTGTTGTTGTTGTTGTTGTTGTTGTTGTTGTTGTTGTTGTTGTTGTTGTTGTTGTTGTTGTTGTTGTTGTTGTTGTTGTTGTTGTTGTTGTTGTTGTTGTTGTTGTTGCTGTTGTTGCTGTTGCTTTTTTTCAGTTAATTGTTCTCCAAGTTGTTTGTTCCTTCTTTTGTCAGTCACTGGAAGGAGATAATAAGTCAAGGGCGCGAAAAGAATAATAACTAACTAACTAACTAACTAACATTGCAAAACAAGTACAGTGCAATTTTTATATCCAAGTCGTAACAATAATTCTTATCATCGAATCGATGTATTATGATTTACCCCTAAAATATCTATTAATTAAAATACTACTAATAATAATACTAGGAACATCTATCTTCTCGCATCTCATCTGGAGATAGGATACAATGGGAACGTCGAACCCCCCATAAGTTATCATTTGCGTACGCTCTCTGTTAACCAACTGAGTAGAACACCTCTTATTTTCAACGTGTACTGAAACACCGTCCCCGACACAATGCAACCCTCTCGTCTTCGAAAGCGAGCACTGAAGAAAAGACTTAAAAAAGAACGTCAGAAGAGAATCAGAACGGAACGATGTGGTGAGTATTCAGAGGGGGGTAACTTGAAGCAGCATACCGGTGGCGAACAGAAACAGAATAGTGCCATTGAGAATCAAGGGAATCATATGGAGAAAAATAACGAGATCCAGGTTTATCGATCGATGCAAATTCAATTGCAACGAAACTGTGTTGTGTTAATTGTTACTGTCTACTCATAGGTGCCATGGATCTCAGACGATCACCTCAAAATAGCTGAATCTGTACTTCGAAAACTTGCTAGTGATGATTCCAGTCGCTTCAAATCCCGTCGATTCAAAAACTTGAGGAGTGTGATGGGACCTCTGTTGCTACAAATGGCAAGTGTCGACCAGCAGAAAGCGTTAAAAGCAAAGGTCATCATTGAACTCATGATATCATGGGTAGTAGTAGTTTTCCACGCTATACGTGTTTCCACAGCCAGGGCGATGTCGTTGATATCTTCATATTATTATTCTAGGGAAGAAGGAACCGTGGCGGTAGTAGCATATTGGACATTAATGCAATAACAGATAGTAATGATACATTCAATCAACGAGAAGCGCAACGACGCCGTGAACTTGACGCAAAATGGCGAGACTCTACTCTGTTACGTAGAAAACGACTTGAGAAGTTGCGAGAGTTGGAAAAACAAGATCCATCTCCCCCTAGAATACAAACCTTGGAATCGAAGAGCAGAACGATGCAGCTAGACCTCATAAAGGCTGCTACTGCTGCTGCTGCTGATGATGATGGCAATGATGATGCTGCTGACACCAAGATCATGAGAGTGGCAGATGGTGTAGCTGATGCAGATAGGATTGAAATTGAAGAAACCAAAAAGGAGCACGAACAAACACCTCGCGTGTTGAACTCTGCAGTTCTTTGTTACACGTGTAAACGACCATACACACGTCTACATTTCTTCTATGACTCGCTTTGTCCAAAATGTGCGGAACTCAATTTTACAAAACGACACCAAAGTGCTGATTTAAGTGGGAAAATTTGTCTAGTAACGGGTGCTCGTGTGAAGATTGGATTTCGATGCACATTAATACTTCTTCGCGCTGGGGCTACGGTAATTGCTACGACAAGGTTTCCAAAGGATGCAGCTAGAAGATATGCTGCTCAAGATGATGCAAGTAAATGGACCGATAGATTACACATATATGGCTTGGATTTTAGAGACTCAATTATGGTGGAGGCCTTTTGCAGCTACATCATCCAAACCCATCAACGGATGGATGTGATCATTAACAATGCATGCCAAACGATAAGGCGTCCCAGGATGTATTATCGACATCTCTTAAAAATAGAAGCTGCAATTCCTACTGCAAAAGAGCAGCCATTCCTACTGCAATCTTCCATCTTAGAATCCAAGCTGACAAAGGGCCACAAACAACATATATTATTGCACGGTGCTGGTGCTAGTAGTAGAAGCGGTAGTAATAATAGCAGTAGTAAGAGGCGGAGAATCAATAAAACCCTTCCGCAAACGTTAACATTGCCAAGCAGTGGCAGCACCAATACAGCGACGACGATGCCAACACAAAGACAAAGAAAGGCTACTACTAGTAGTAGCAGTTTGCAAGATGATGTGATTTTCCAAGAGGGAGGAGGAAAAGAAGGATCTACTATCCCTTTGTCATCCCTTGTTACTACTGCTGATGATGATAATCATGGGAACAACAGTTCTATACAGCAGCAACAAAAAGAACAACGACAACAAGAAGAAGATCATCATCATCATCATCACCATAACGACACCTTGATATCTACTACTACTCGTCCAAATGTAACAGCGGACGGAGTAGTCTGCAGTAGTCCTACTACTACTACTACTACTACTACTAGTACACCACATAATAGAGAAGAAAAGTTGGGGGATACTGATGTAGTAGTAGTGGCAAATTCGGTGAGGATGTCACAAATGGTTTCAACATCTGAAGATCACGCAGAGGTGCTTACTACTACTACGAGTACTATTACTACTACTACTACTACTACTACTAGTAGTATGAGAGTCAATGACGACAATGTGACTTGAAGAACACTATTATTACCGCGCTCATACATTCATACCTAGTCGATGATAGTGACCGTAGTTTACTACTAATTTCTGCCACTACCACTACCATCACCAATTCAAACCATATGCTAGCTTATATTGCTCTACTATTACTACAACTACTACTACTACTACTACTACTACTATTGCTACGACGGCTACTTCAACTACTACTACTAATGCTATCATAACCCCATATTCTCAACAAATGCCTACCAACTACCACACAAATATTAGCTTCTAATGTTGTCTAATACTTTGATTATTGATTCCTCCCAAGGGTATGAAAAACCTCCTCCCTGTTGGAAAATTGGATGTAAACGAGCAGCAGGTGATAGATAGATAAATAGATAGATAGTTAGTAGTGGATTGTGATGATGATGATGATGATCATGGACCTGGGGTGGGTGCTGCTGCAGTAAATCTGTGACTACAACATTCATCTATCACTTTAGTCATCATCATTCATCATCATTCATCATCATTCATCATCATCATCATCATTCATCATCATCATCATCATCTTTTATAATTTCTTCGTCGTCATTATCCAGGATTACCACAAATATTCTTATGATTGAAAGGTTGATTTACGACGGAAAAATAGCTGGATGCTTCGACTTGATGAAGTTAGTAGTTTGCAAAGTCTTCTTCTTGATCTTGATTTACACTATCTCACTTCATATTCAGGTTTCATTGATTAATTTAATATTGCATATGTTTTGTTTGTTTTTTTTGTACATTGTACTTTGCTGCTTTAAGGTTTCAACCACGGAGCTCAGTGAAGTATTCGCAATAAATGCCATGGTAGTAATTGTGATAGTAGTAGTAGCAGCAGTAGCAGTAGCAGCATTGAACAATTTGTGCACCGAGAGAACAGTTAAGGAATTTCACGTGGTACGAGTTTCGTCAAGGTGGGCAGCATACGTAAACGAACATGTGATTTTAAATCAGGCACCATTCATAATAAATGCAAGATTAAAGTCACTAATGGCAAAAGACAAGGTTAACGTGTTGTTCGAGATGAAATCATATATCTGATGATGATTACATTGTGGAGTATTGTACCGCTGATATAGTTTCCGAATAATGATACCTCACAACAATTGCACTTATTGATGTTGGCATTATTTAGCGTTTCATCTTTTATTTTAAATATCAGACGGTTTTCAAATTCATCGTAAATGTGAGCGCCATGGTAAGTAAATACACGAGTAAATTTGATACCGTCGTTTCATTAATCATTTTGCACGTAACCCTCAGGAAGGAAAATTTTATCGCTATAAATCTGATAAACATCCGGTACAATATTTCCCCTGAAATTCAATGTTTTTTAGAACTAATTCGGAACAACACTTCAGCACACAAATATGGCGAAAGCTGCCCTGAATATGATGACTAGAACCTCTGCTCAGGTAGAGTAGGTGGTTAGGTTGAATTATTATCCTTTGTTACTATTTAAGAAATGATTTTATGTTGAGGTATTATCCCTTTGTTATTGTTTGTGAAATAATCTTTTGTTGTTAAGTGTTGTTCGTGGGTTTACTTTGTTACTGGTGTATTTGGAATGTACTTTCTATTCGTTAATTAACAATGTAGGACTATATGAAGGAAGGCATATATATGACTGCTGTGGTAATTATAATGATATTAAATCATAGTAGCTTTAATAAGACTGCTGGTCATATCATTGAAAATAATTTATAATGCATTTTGCAGGACACTGGTTGGATAAATGATGAAAAACCTATCGAGAAAGCTAGAGAGCACATGGAAAAGCACAATTTTCAAACTCCTCTCGACGAGGTCTCTGCACATTGCTGCTACATGTGAACGTCGTTTTTGCCATCTGACAATCATGTTTAATTTTTAAGGTTGATGCTGCTGCACGCGTGCTCGATCCTGTAATGGCCCCATTATTAGATCTTCAAGCTGGAAAAGAAAATGTGAAACCTTTGTGGGGGGTGTTCTTGAAAGACTACGTCAAAACTGAATGGTAAATCGAGGAATATAAATCACTAGAGATTATGAAAATAAGGGACACATTCGTAAGTGATCTCTGTAACCATGCATGTTGTCAATGGTGAGGATGCAGGAACGTGTGCTGGATGGAATCTATTTAAAATTAAACGACTAAAGCACTTTCTTATTCAATCTTGTGCACATGAGACAAATCAAAGGGATATCTCCCCTCACAACTTTCTTTAGTAGTGATATCAATGATATTGGTGCCGAGTAACGAGTGTCAGCGTTAGCTTCAGAGATATGTGCAGTGCACAAAAAAGATGATTGTCGCATACATATTCTAGATATTGAACAAAATCTCAATCTGCTAAACTCCAGTTAAGCATGTGAAACTCCCCACACAGCATCATACGCGCCCCACACTGAGCCTACATCGATTGAGACGCGTAGCATCCACAATCCAACACAACCCAGCAAACAGCAAGCCATAAAATACTGCTTAACCCCTACACACTCCTCTCGCTTCCGTAATTACGCACCTATTTAGCTGGCTGCCGCGAAGAACATTTGACAATTAAGTCTTGCGTGGTACACGGCCGACACCATGAATACGTACGTTTGTTAGGACTTTGCATTGCATTGCTATGCTAGATTGGCTAGTGGCGCATGCTGCTAGCATGAGCTTTATGTCGAGTCACATGCGAAATTTTGTGTTTTACTTATTGTGCTTGCACGTTTAATGCTCAGCTCTCACCATGCGTCATCTCACATCATACATGCATGCATGTACTTGGGCTGGTTGAATGGGAAGAGCAGCGTAGCTAGTACTACCCCACATATTTTGGACATTGCACATTTATAGAACAAAGATCTAGAGACAGTCATTGCGATTTTGCAGTAGATGTATCGGCTACAAGTTTTATTGTAAGGCCTGGGAAAGCTTCTGGATTTCCACTTTGTTTAGGATTCGTCCTCTCTTTAGAAGCATTCATCTTCCCATTTTTGAATTCAAATAGATAACCTCATACAATAGAAACGAATCAGAATGTACTTGTGCGTATTTAGATTAAAAAGTGTATACCAGTAATGGAGCAGTACGGCGGCTTCTTCATCAATCGATGACCAGCACGAGCGTGTAATTTCCATATACCCTCCCTGATAATCACATATTGAGATTCGTACATCATCATATTGGGCACTTCGTCGCCTGTATTTACACGAGTTAAAAATGCAATTGGATGACCTGTGCGCGACAACAAGGATATCTTTTCCTTTGTTTTCTTTGGCTAGCCTACGATATGATTGCAAAGACATCTCTGTATAATAAAAACTATGATATTTTGTCGTCGTCGTCATCGTTCGCGTTATATTAACTAACCACCTGCAACAAGCTGCTTCGAATGTTTCAGAAACCCTAACGACAAAGACACTATTTTAACAACAACAAATAAATCAGAGTTGGAAGATTTCTTACCCATTCGTTCCCAGAACCTCCATATCTGGGCAGAGCTAAATAAAAACATAAAATAGGTTGTTTACTGACTACAAAGAAAGATTATTGATGAAATTAATATCGTGATATATAAAACACCAATTGAAATTTGCTTCAAACCAATTTTGCTTCTTCAGCACCATACAATGCTTCTTGCTGGTTACGCTTATTTGGCTTCAAGAAGTTGCTGTTTTAAGTGAATATTAGCAAATTTTGTTATTCTAAAATGGATTTTTAGTATCTTCGTACGAGATGCCAACTTTTTGGACTATGGCTGCACATTGAGAGAGTCCGGGGATTATTTCCACAGGAATGTTTAATATTGAAGCTACCTAAAACAATTTTTCATTTATATCCATAGATTACATTCACTTAAATGGCAGAAAAAACATCAGGAAGAAACTGAAGCAGCTGAAGCAGCTGATAGTGTGTTGAAAACATCATCAACATACAATTGATTTACTTGCTCCGTTGTTTGTAATGCCCTCAGGAGAGGTGATGTATAAACTTTTTCAAAATTGAGTTCCTTCAATCTGGCAGCTTCCAGTCTGGCAACCTGACAAGAGCATTCTCATAAAAAAAAATTCTTACATTAAAAGCAGCATTGTTATCTTCTTACCTTCTTTCCAGCTTTAGTGAGCGGGGGGTCCCACCATCGAGGGCCATGCGAATCCCACCCATCTACGATACATTTTTCCCCTCTCCTAGATTATTTATTATCTCCTTCTCATTACTTATTAAACTCATGTTGGAGTTGACGTAAAGTACATAATCTTCAGACGTATTTCACGTGATTCATCGGCTCGCGCCCCATGCCTCATCACCCATACCTACCGAACACAACCACAATAAATTTGCAACTCAATCACTTTTCTGATCGCTAACCCCTGTCATCGTCATTCCAGTGCCACCATCCCCAATAGCTTTTAATGTGCTTCTGTTCTGATGTATTATTATTCATGAATCATTTTTTAAAGAGCATTGTTAAGAAGAACACTGGTGTACAGAATAAATAGATTTCGTATTATTATCATCATTATTATTATTGCGTCTGACCTTTGCATCATCATCATCATCATCTTGTTGTTGTTGTTGTTGTTGATGATGATGTTCCTCCTCCATTGTTGTACTCGTATGCATGTACGACTGACTCAGACAATCGTAGCAGTATCGTAGTAGTAGTAGTAGTATATCTAGTAGTCAAATACATCATCATGTCATCATTCCAGCATCATCGTCGGCGATTATACATCAACTATCGGCGATTATTATCATTATTATTCTTCATCCAATTACAATACACCATCTAATTCACATCCTACGACAACTCCTATATAGAACAAACGGATGGGTAATTTACCCTACGACAACACTTTTTACTTCTTCATACACAACTCGTTCCAGCCCCTTCCTCCCACCACTCTACTCAACAATGGGGCGATATAGACCAAAACGAACTCAAAAAGGGAAATTGGATCATAAGAAAGCGGTGAAAGTAAAAAGAAGAAAGAAAGATCTTGATCAGATTCAGGATGAAATCAAAATAGTCGAAAAGAAGGGACTCAAACTCCCTTTTGACCCAGATCTACCAGGTCGATTCGTTAAAAATTCGAAGTAGAAACGAATAATACTCCAAATTTAATGATTTCAAACACACAGACAATCGGAAGGAGAAAGGGAAATTTTTTATCTCCATCAGTTGATTGTTGTTCTGTTCTAATCAAAAGGCCTCGGGCAGTTCTACTGTGTTCCATGTGCACGCTATTTCATCAATGAAACAACACAACGCAATCATGAGAAAACAAAAGACCACAAAAAACAAATAAAGAAAGTTAAAGAAAAACAGTATACTCAGAAGGAGGCTGAAGAAGCAGCAGGAATGGGAACATCGAATACTCAAAGTGAGAAAAAAGAAGCACATATGATTATGTGACAGTAATTATGATTATTGAAGGTTGAGACCCTTCATGAAAAATGATTAAAGTAGAGCGCAGAAGAGTAATTTTTTGAATGTAAAGACATATGCCTCTGTGCTGACAAAGCTGAACAAAAATTAACAGGATGTAGTTGAGTTACAATGTCATGTTCACACTGATAGATTTGAGTCGCTTGTTACATGCTAGCATGTTCTAGTGTTGCAGCGTATACGCGCGGAAACTGGAATGAAGAGGGCCACACATTCACACCTTCTTGTTTGTTCAAAAGATTACATTGTGCTATATTCTGAATAGAATGCACATCACGCAGACGCGCATGCTAACATCTAGACGTACATGCATGCTAGCATGCTGCACTAGTGCACATATGATGATGGCCACGCACCGCACGCACGGCCACCACAGCCAGGCCCTGGCGTGATCAGGATGTCCGAAATTGCAAATGCGAGCTCGCAGGCGACTAGCAAGCGCAGCACAGCGCGTGCATGTGACTACAAACACATGACAAGTGGGTTACGGACAGGCTGCAAAAATCCACACTTTCGACAAAATGTGGTCAAAACATGCCTTTTTGAGGTTTTGACGCACATTGAAAGGACAAAATTCGTGCCAATGTTGAACAAACATGGAAACAAAACCGAGAGGTGTCACAAAAATTTGAAGCGCAATTCGTTCATTGCTCAATGACTGCATGTGGAATGTGCACTAGTGCAACGTGAAGTGTCCCACATGCAACCGACATCGCAATCAGACACAATGTGCATGTGAAAGCAATCGAAACGCATGCGCGTGCAAAATGGATTTTGCAACGAAAATCCGGGATCACAGATCACGCCCGGGCCTGCTAGCCTGGCGCGCTGTGGTTATATAGTTATATGGTGGCCGTGCACGTGCTATCATGCAACACGCATACGTACTAGCTAGCTAGTGCATAGCTGCCAGCGTGTGCATACTGCGCTGCTAGCTAGAGCATGATGATGTGCACAGCGCTGTGCGACAGTGCAAACTCGCAAGACATCTACACATAGATATATGAATGCAGCGGCAGCGATGTCTACATAGTACGATACATAGCTAGCTAGCTAGATAGCCATTGATGCTTATTGCGCGCGTCTGACTTCTTGCTAGCGACACACGTACAATAAGCTTAGGCGCATGCAATGCACTTTTTGGTGCATAGCAGCAGGATGCCGTACGTCTTGGGTGCTTACATTCTAGCTGGCGCTAGCATAGCATGAGTTATATCGTAGTTGTGTGTGCCTAGATGTAGATGTAGGTGTGTGTATGTGTATGTGTGTGTGTGTGTGTGTGTGTGTGTGTGTGTGTGCGTGTGTGTACTACGTCAAATACTACTAGACTACGCGCCTTGTTTAGATGTGTCTAGAGGTAGACGACGTGAAACGAATGTATGCTACGATTATTGGTGCTACGACGGTAGAAATTGGTAGCATGTTATGCAGCAATTTTAATATGTAACGTTGCAGCCTTTGCTTATATGCTGGATTCCGGCTTCAATCGACAATCGAGGTGTCAAATAATTGTATAAGACATCGAAGGTGTCTCACATCGATCCATGTCGCCTATTAAATGTCCCCTATGCACGCAATGAATATTTCTTTCCAGAAAAGGGCTGGAAGTTTCCATTTCTTTCCGAACCTGCAGCTTCGACTCCTTCGTTATCAAGATTTTCATTGGGAACAGGCTGAACACGCGTAGCAAACTCAGGATACCTAATTCAGTCAAGAAAATTAAATATAATACCTGATATCCTCCCACTGGAGTATTTCGGTTTTGAATCTGCAATGGAGGTGCGTCTTCCATCATGCGATTGAAAATTGTTCGTAACTCACGGTATAACTTCCATGCAACGATCTGAAATAATTTTAATGAGAATATAGACTAGAATTCTTCGGTAAGACATGTTGAGGATGAATAAAATCTTACACAGCCTATAGCGTAGAAGAATCCAGATCCAAGAATAGTGCAAACGTAAATATGATATTGCCATTTTTTTAGAGGCATCTGGTTGCGCGAGAGCCCAGCAAGGAACAAAACTGAACGTATCAGGGACCAGAAGCAATCCATTCCAAGATAAATTGAATAGCATAAAACCTGAAGAGATGGAACAAGTCAAATTTTTCCTGGGAATATGCACAAATCCATTACCTGCTGAAAATTATAGCCTCTGCTGTTGCGGATTGCCATGTATCCGATCAAGGCGCCCAAAAGGTCAACAACTCCATCTATAAACGAAAAGATCATATTATTATACTCTGAATTTATTATATCTTTTACATAGCAATTTCTGGAAAGTGTTTACAGATCTAGTAATCATCTTTCAATTACCCACATACAGCGCGGAGAGCAAGAATCCAGTGATGACGACGAGATGGACGTAAATCACAATTTTCATATAACCCGCCTGCTTCCGAGCACGATCACTTGGGGGGATCAGCATTTGCTGGTATCCATCAATGGGGAAAAGACACATAGTTTCCCAGATTTACTGAATCAGCTATACGCCAATGCACCAAGACTCTCCTGAATAAAATAAAAAAAAAGTCAGATAAAGGAATGAGATTAACTCAAGAATCGGTAGAGTTTATCTAAATGAAAACCAATGTACAATTTCATGCTGGTTAACGGATGGGGATGGATGCAGCAAGGAAAAGAAACATGGAGAAGGCTATCGTCCTACCAAGATGGCGACTTCAATTGGTTTATTTGGGATGTGTATTCCCTCAAAGCTCTGCATTTCATTTAGTTTCTGCGACAATAAAATAAGTAAGAATTTCCATAAACACCTCTTGAATACAGTCTTA
>ADNK01000623.1:0-15000 GCA_000320545.1 Bigelowiella natans CCMP2755 | reverse complement strand
GGAGGTTTTGCAAGATGTTGTCGCCTCAACGGGACTACTAGAGGGTCATTAGATATTATTATTATTAGTTGTTGTTATTGCTGGAGCTATTACCGGATAAAGAAGAAGAAAGAAGAAGAATCGACATCGTATATATGTCAATATATCAAATATATACAAATTTATATGTAGTATATATATACATTAATTATGTATTATACACCCGCGCGCGCGTATGTGTGTATGGTAGTAGCAGCAGTAGCGAAAAGCACTTAGTGATGTATATTGTATCTATATTATACTACTGCTACTGCAGCTAACCCACTACTACTGTATGAAGATCACCATCATCATCATCATCTTATGATTATCTTAAGGTGTGGAAGAAGGCTTATCGAATCTCATAACAAGGGCAGTGGCCAGAAGGTAGTAGCAGCAGCAGGAGGATCAAATCCATTCATCATTACAATAAGCAGCTGCTGCTTTTTCGTATGTAGTATTGAGATATCAAAAGGCAGAAGCCGTTGTCATTGATGCTGTTGCTGATTGCCAGCTAAACACCAATCAATGATGAATTGGAATCGTGTTCATCCTATATCTTCTTTTTTCTCTTTTCCTTCCATTTCGTCTTCTTCTTCCTTGTGATGTTATTCTGATTATAATAGACTTTATGCCAATCCTGTTGACCAGAACATCGACTATGCTTACCAGGTGCTGTGGATGAGATTGCATGTGTGTGTGTGTGTGTGTGTGTGTGTGTGCGGCAAGAACAACTCCTAGCGGTGAGGAATGAATGTGTCCAAGCGAATATCCATGCAAGTTCTTATGTAATAATTGTTGGGAGTGATGTAGTATCTCATGGAACTACTTTCGTCGTCAGACAGATGTTGATTCTTAGTCATATGTACCATAGTAATTGTTATCACTGTAATTTATCTGCGCAATTTGATCTGCTGCCATTCTATGTATATATATATATATATATATATATATATATATATAATCTGTATCCTTTTGTTAGATTCTCCGTGGAGAGGATAGTGGTGATATAATACTTCTTCCAAAGGCATCGGTGATGTTACCTAATGTAATTATTTTTTGTTTTTGAGAAAGTGTTGATATTCTCCATAATAACCACCAACGACAGGAAATTGAAGCTATCGAGAAATCGAAGAAAGTTGAGCCTAAAAAAGAAGAAGATAAAAATGATTAGTTATTATCGTAAACTTTAATTAAATTAAAATTTACGTTAGGGTCAGAATTGACCACGATACGTTTAGAGGAGCTATTAAAATCTAAAAAATGTTTAAGAAGATGTAGACATGCGCATGGGAATTCGTTCATGCATTTTTCCTTCCTATCTATTCAATGAAATGTCACTTTCAGATTGTGTACGCACCCTCATTACATATGAGCATTGACTGCATGCATGCAGCTACATGTAAGCTATTTTGGATACATCTAGACATTCGTGTCAACATTGACGCTTCCTTGCCAGAGCTGATGTAAGACACATTGTTCCAAAGGAACAACATAGTGACACATATCTCTAGATCTAGATGTGTTCATAGCGCTCTGTAGCTGAGAATGCATCCAAATGAGTGAAGCGATACTAATAAGAGTAAATGCTTCGCCCAACTCGATCTAGCAATTAGCTTGCTGCCTTTCAGGCTTTGCTAGCTAGCTAGCTAGTTTACGCCTACATAGCTGTGCATGCGCACATGCACTAGCACGCTGACCTAGCTGCTATAGCTAGTGATGATGACATTTTTGTGGCTTGCTTGCTTGTGTGGTTAGGACACAGCTTCTACTACTCTAGCACTTTGAGAACTTGCAACAAGCTAAGTTGCGGATGTCAGCAGAATTGAAGCATCGCTCCTACGTACATTGCGATCACAAGCATCGCGAGTACTACTAGAGTAGCGCCTTCATTTCCTTTGAATTTCTTGTGGTTACTTTTTTTTTCCTGCGCATGCTAGCATGCCTAGATGCTAGATTATCTTCATTCTAGCAAGCTATGCTAGCAAGGCTAAAAGACCTCATATACTGCCATTTTGTAGTCTAACTAGCCATACAGCGCGCTCAGTTAGCTAGCAGGGGACTAAAGGGGGGCAAGGGGTGGTGCATGAATCGTTTGCGGCGGTTCCTATGTATTGCATCGGCAATGTGTACAGATACACACATGCAGCTACACGTGTATTGTATCAATTGTTTTTACGCATCCTTATCAGTAATCTCGGACACACATTATAACGCAGAAAAGCCACGAATATGCTAATGGAGAAGCTGCATAAACTGAAAATTATGTTGCCTTGTCGATGCCCATGAAGGATTTCTTGTGAAACTGAAACCACCATTTATTTTGGTCGCCCTTATCGGTGTAGAGTTCCTTTAAGAGCCGTTCTGCTAGTTCTTCTCTCAGCTGCCTGTAGTACGAACGGAAAATATCTGCATCGCTCCTTTTCGCAGGGGCACCAAAGAATCCAGGTAAGCAAAAATTATCTTCCCCAGGAATTGTGAAGTTTGTCTCATGAGAAAGTTGAGTAATCTTTTTTTTTGCCTCAACTTTGGTTTGAACACTTTTTAAGAATCTTAAGATTTCTCCAATATAAATGGTAAGGTAGCACAGCGTGAGATCCGCAGGGCCAGGTTGCGGAAATGTCTTGTGCAATACATTGCAACGGAAATATTTGATCGCTTCGTCGACAATATCTACTGTTTCTGGATACCAAAAATAAGAATGTTTACTTTTCTAGTCTTCACTATAAGGTTACAGAATCAAAAGTTTCAAGTACCAGATGGACAAGAGGGGGCGGGTCCACGAATTTTGGTCTTAACAGGAAGGACAACAGTTTTGCAGACCATTTGGCCTTTTGTATCGTTCAAAGAAGATTTCCTGATCTGCGTAATCAAGTGAAACATGTTATTATAGCTTGCTCTAGACAGAGCACTGTTAAATATGATGGATGTTGCTTAAGCAACTTTGCATTTTAAGTTGATGGATGTTGGAGAATCGAGGAAACTACATCACTAAAGGTTTTGTATGTAGCACTACCACCAAGAACGCAAAAACATACGGGCAGATAAAAAAATATTTTCATTCCCTTGACAAGAGTATGTTTCTTATCTTTCGATATTCAGGTGTGTTAGGATATCAAGTTCGAGCGATCCATATCACATGCCCACGAAAGTTTGCACAGTGGAATGAAGAGGTTAATTTATATGAGGGAACCACCGGCATGGTGAGTCGAAGATTCTTCTTCCAGCCTGTTGTCCTGCTGGTGTATTACGAGTCTCAGAATTATTTGTAGTATTTTTTCCAATAGAATTAGAAGCTAATTGGGCCCTATGATCTACATAAATGCCTTCTACTTCATGTCGTATGGAACAAACTAAGAGTCTTTGGAGGGTGAGATGAGGAGAGGATGTCTGGATTTATTGGCGAGTCCTCCTACGATTTATTGTTTCTGGTTGAAAATATCATATCGGCTTTCTCCTCCTCCTTTCTGATGACACATGCGACAAGTGCTCTATTGTTGATTGTTGCGTGCTCCTCCTCGATGTTAGGGAGTTGCAGTGCTCATTTCAATGGCGACAATCTTTTCTACATGTCGATGTTGTAAGTTCGCTCTCCACAGAATTCAACACACTTGCTTCTTGGATGGATGTCAGCCTCATTGAAACAGTCTTTGTCTGAAAAACAAGCTTTCTCAACCGATGGTGCTGGAGAAAATGTCAGCTTGTTTGAAACCTCCTCCTCAAAAATTCTCACGAAACTGAAACCAGAGGTTGGTTGCTCTTGGATTTTTTGGTGGAACTCTGGTTGGTTTGGTGATCGGGAGGGGGTTTCGAGGCATGACCCATCCTCCGATGAATGCAAAAGCAGTGCGGGAAAAAAAAATCTTTGGGGGCAAGGGAGCCAGGGTTGTGGATGGTGACACATTCATCTTGGGTCTTGTGAACTAGAGCGGGAAGCCTTGTTGTCACGTGGTCCCAATGAAGGTCCGAGTTGCCGGGATCGATGCTCGCGTGAAGTTTGCAAATCAGGAAAGCCAGGGCAACAGCTAGGAGAGCAAGCAATGGAGCATCTTGAATCGCTGGCATTTGAAAATTGTGTCAAAGTGCAGCTGCTGGCGAAGGATCAATGCCAACGCTGCATCTGTCAAGGTCATCAAACTTGGACGATCGATGCGATGCAGAGACAAAGAGATGAAAAAATGTCGATGATGCTTTGATGAATTCTCACTTGCACACTGTCTTTGGTGCGGACTCCATCTTGGATTCCTTTCGGGTGGCAAATGCCTTTCCAATTCAATGTGAAACTGCAAAATCTGCAACGCTGGTGCTCACAGTTTGTGCTCAAGTGTCGTGTTCAGGATGCAAGCAAATGCCGACATGGTGTGTCACGTGAGCTTGCTGTTGTGTGTGCAAAAAAGTGTGCACATCATGGTGGCGACTGAGAGAAGGAAAAACTTTTGAAACTTCAATCAAGAGCAAGAAGATGGCAACGATCGAGGCACTTGGGGTTCACTGGTTCAAACAAGTGACATTGAGTCGCCTGGTGCATGCTGGCATGCTTTCAGAGACAAAAGATGTGCCGCCTGCTGATGCTAGCAAAAGATGTCAAAATGTCGTGAAGTGTGTGTGTTGAGCACGTGGCATGTGTTCATGGTTGCAACAGTCATTCAATTCATGTCATCTTCAAGCTGGCGCAAGTCCGGTCTGGCAGTGCCATTTGTGTGTCTAGCAGATCTAGAGATGTGTGGTGTGGAGATGGATGCAATGAATTGATCAAGTCTTTGCAAATGATCATCCCAGTGCAGCTGTGCAAGGCAGCGGCCACAGCACTCATGTTGTGTCTGTTTGTTTGCATGTTTCCATTGTCACGTGTTTCATGCTGGCATGCATGTGAACAAGTGAGCACATTTTCTGCTGTTGCGCACATTCAGCGCATGTTGAGCAGCTCACGCAGCAGTGCGATCGATCTTCTCTTTGAGCCTTGGCCAAACGTTTGGTGTCGACTCTGCGGTCCACAACATGGCAGTCTGTCAACTTGTTGCGCAATTTGCGTTGTTGCTGATGAGCGTCGTGGCTGAGGCATTGGAACAAGTCTAGAAGTGGTCCGCGCGTGTCCTTCAATTTCCAGATTTGCCACACACATTGCACGTAGCGTCTTTTTCTTCGCACGCTGTCCGCGCGAGACAACGCTAGAACGCACACGATCGAAAGACCCGAGATTGCCAACGCCAAAAATGGCTCTCATCCAGGTGATGGCGATGCTTGCTAGCTTGGCAGTTTCACATTGATCTAGTGATGCCTGTCTAGCTGTACGTGATGGGTGACATGGAGAGGAAGCCGAGTTGTTTGAAATGCACAGCTCTGGTTGTGTCGTGCAACCATTCCTCCATGAAATCATTCATTGTAGTTTGTTGCAGCATTTTCCTGTGCAGATTGATGTCGTTTTTGCAAGTGGAAGTTGATGTCGCGTGTGCAGCATGAAAGTGGCGCATTACGCGACTGTTGTACATCCGCACTTACGCGTAATGATGCACATCGCGGAAGGTATTAGTACATGCATGCGCGCGCTCGCGCGTCCCAGCGACGATATGCATGTGTATTGTTCTATATATAGTTCCTCACAAATTTACATCTGGATACGTACAGATATATAAGCACAACTACGGAATGTGTTTCACATGTACCCTTCCGCCCCATTCACAATAACCGTTAGTTTTGCTGAATTTGTTCCATTGATAAGCAATCGCATAGGCTCGTTGAAATGAGGCCCAAAAAAATAGCAATTGCCTCCTCCACCGACGACTAAAAGCTCTGCAGTGCCTTTCTCTGGATCATGACACTCAACAGAAAGGCTATGCTGCATCAATAAACGCGGACCAAATATATTTTGACAGCGGTCGTCATTATGATGATTATCATCATTATTGAAACATGTACTCCCCTTCTCTCCTTTAACATCAGATGAAGAAGTGCATTTTGGGAAGATCCACTTTTTTCTTTGAAGATCGAAAGCGACTATGACGTTCCGCATCCCTGGTAATCAATCAATGAGTCGTCATCACGTATAACGTACACAACATAATGTACATATTATATGATGTTGGAATAATAATATACATTCATATAATATTACAGAGTCATAAGTAACAGAATCATTATTCAAGACCTTTATGCTCGGATCTCCAATTCATACAATCTAAGGACCACACAGTCAAGGGAGGAGGGGAGCGATATTATATTTATTTATTTTGGTTAAAAGTAGCAATTGTTGAACAACTCCAGCAGCACCTTTGTTACTTCGTGGGATGTGGCATTCCAAGGGCACATAATAACACGATCCAACGACCAGCATATACCTATTAAATTAACGAGTAGTAGTAGGCGCAGTACTTACTATTATTTCACAGTAAATAGTACAACAAATATAACAAAATTACTCATATTTGTGTAGTGAAGTGAACACTGAATAATATCAGCACCGTAGTTATTATAATCAATCAATATGAGCTCAACTATAGTAGTAGTAGTAGGAGGAGGAGGAGGAGGAGGAGGAGTATGAGTAGTGGTAGCAGTAGTAGGAATTTCATCAACACAGTATCAGTACAACTACACGATAATCTAATTAATGCATTGTGCTGTATATCCATTATTCCCACCATTATAATCAGCATTTGACATTATCATCTTTCAAACTACCACAACTACTACTGCTAAACCATGTAACATATATGTTTGTGTTTTAATCAACCGCTCGCATCGCATTATTTAGAAGAAACCACAAAATTGAGAACTCAGGATTCTAATATTACATTATATATTAAAACTATATAACCACCTTTGTAAAACTACGGAGGTGTGTGATGAAAGTGGCGGTGGGAGGACCAACTCATCCTTCGTTTCCATCATCATATTCATGGATTTGACATTCTTTATACAACTGCTTCTGTCGTCGTCAATTTTTGGTGATTCGGCAGGGTTTATCTTGCTCCAGCACCTATTATAATAACAAATTATAATATATCATCACATGCACTATAATAACGATGATGATGAAGACAGCGACTAGAGTAGAGAACGGCACATCAATACAACTGATTGTAGGTGATGATAATCAGTAGTAACAGAAAGTGTTTCTACGGAACAATGTTACTTAGTAGTAGTAGTAGTAGTAGTAGTAGTAGTAGTACCAGGTTTTGAGATTTAGGGTGTAGAGTGTGCGGTCCTTAGGATTAAATGAATCTCCTTCACCATGGTACCCGCCAAATACTACCATAGATTTTTTATCACTTGTCAAAACGGCGCTGTGCGAATGCCTTGGAGACGGTTTATCACCACAACATTTAGGGATTGACCTATCAACAATGATCAATCAGAACAGTGAGGAGAGAGAGAGAGAGAGAGAGAGGGAGAGAGAATTACATGATGATGATGATGGATCATCATCATCATGCAGATCATCGTCGTCGAACAAGTGATATGACTCGTGAACATGAGCAGCAGCCAAAAGCACCAACATTATTAAGACTACTGCTTTTCATTAAGGCTGCACTATTAAGACAAATGCTACTCACTAACCCTGCAATAACTAAATTTATCCACTAACATTCTGCACTTCAATAATGCACCATAAATTCATAATAATAATCACACAAAGAATTAGCACTGTATAAGTAAACTCACAATTATGTAAAGAATGTGCAGAAGATATTTATGCAGCATATAAAGTGCAAAAGAAACACCACACCATTTCCAAGTCTTGATATCTAATACGAAGAGATCATCAAGACATCTGTCTTTGTTTCTGAAATTAATAGTAGCATGAGAAGAATAAGCTAAGTGAAACAACCCAGATCTTGATACAAAAGTATACACATATGTACCTTCTACTTTCCTCAACACGTACCGCTACTACTACTACTAACATATATATATATATATATATATATATATATCGGGTACAGTTTGACAATTTATGATATAAAATAAATACGTTAAGCTAAGGCAATGATGATACTGACTTGTTCTATTTTGTTTAGTTATTGTTTTGTTCTAAAGCAGCAGCACCTGCCACCAAACACTATCATTTGGGTGTTCCTTCTTACAGCACTATGTCTCCACCTGACCAACCAACAAAGTAGTACCAGCACCAGCACTTAGTTGTCGTTGTAGTAGTAGTAGTAGAAGTAGTAGTAGTAGTAATAGTAGCAGTAAACATTAGTGAGTTGTTGTGGAAAATAACACCATTTCTTGTTTGTCGTTGAATTGTTATTCGTGGTGTCTGATATCATCACCATCATCATCATCATCTGTGTGTCTACTAAGATGCTACACAAAACGATGTCATTCACACCATACACCACACTTGTAAGTACCGGGGGGACGGTGTTGAAGAACAAGACTTTTGTTCCCAAACGCAGTTGTAACTCACTGAGTGGTACTCCTCTTCCCCTTCCTTACTGTTTGAGCTTTTTTCCTAAAATTGGATAAACACCAAGTAGAATAAAAAGTGATTTTGTTATCATGCCAACCCCCCTCTGCTCGAGCTTCTCCTCCTCCTCGCACTGGTAACTATGATGATGACTGTTGGTGGTAAGTAGTGTCAATGTTGGGATATTACCTCTCCTTCTTCTTTAAGTCTCAAAACCCATACGTCATTAAGACCCTGATGATAGAATAGAATGAATAGTTTGTGATATTTATGCATGCTGCTCGCGATCAATATGATGATGGCGACGAATAAGGCTGACAGTGGTATCATAATGAAGCATAGCCTACTAAATAAAGAAAGTAAAAATGACCTTGATACGAGAGAGAAGAAGATTAAAGCATGTAATATAAATGTAAATCAATATATATATATATATATATATATATATATATTACGAAGTAAGATGCACGACCTTCCTTGGATTGGTCCTACCCCCGAAAATAAGGACTGACGATCCATCCATGCCGTGAACACAGCTGTGATGCTGAATAATAGGTAGTGCTTAGTGGTGCTGATGCTGTTACTGCTGGCTATGATGTGCCTACTTTTAATTTCTTGTAACAAGTGATGTTGTTGACCTCCTTTACTACTTTCCGAAGTGTGTTTATATGTATATTGGCGCTGCTCAGTATCTTAAAATTTACTCCTCCTCCTCCTCTTTCCCCTGGACCTTCTTTATACGTACCTGTCTTCGAGTTGGTTTTGATGAGGAGGTTACATTGACAACGGGAACCCATAGCCGCCTATCATCTTCTAAAAAAAAGTCTTTATGAATTAGGTTATACTGCAATGTCTGAAACATTATTAATCTTTCACTTAGCATTTATGGAGCAGGTAGAAAAAATAAAGGCGATTAAATATGATGATGATGACGATAATGAGGATGGTAATAATATGATGACCTGCAGTAATAACAAAGACGTCGTTCAGTCTTCCTGAGGCTCGAGTACCGTTTTGGCTTCTGCAATGTTACAACGGAAGAATGGTATAAATGGATTATCAAAGGAGGTTAATTTAGCGATGAGTTCATACATGAATGTAAGCACGCACGACGCACACGATGATGTACTAGTTCTAGGTACTACAGTGTGGTGTGATGATGACCACCTTTGAGTGTCATATCCATACCCACCGAATCCAACCAAAATATTCTTCTTAATCCTTCCGGTTTGAAATTCTAATTTTCCTGTACATGGTGGTTCATTACTACTGCCATTACTGCTACTACGCTTTAGAAAGCGACCTTCTTCTTCTTCTTCGATTGAGACACAAGAATGACTCCAACGGCATCCGAGTACATTTTGCAACCCTAAATGATCCGATGGAATGATGAGACAACAACAACGCATTTGTATCATGCATGCTGCTCTGCTGCTTTACTGTTTACAATTACGTCTTTTCGAAGGGGCCTGCTTGGTTCTCTTGGATTGGCGAGATTGTTTTATTCTTTTAGGCACTTTTTTACGTTTATCATCCTTCCGAGAAGTAGGAGGAGGAGGAGGATCTACAACCGTTACCAAGGCCTTGTACAGGGTATAGAAAACCACAACACTAGCTGTTACCCTGACGATCATGAGCCTGCAGTGCCGATACTTCTTCGCCGTTGTTTCCCCGTATCCCCTCCCAGATCACACGCTCATGCTGCGCTCAAGGAACTCATCAGCTGCGGTATTCAATGTCTACGACAACCAGATTTAGATTGAATGGTTGTCCCCTTGTCGTAATTACCCAAAGCACGGGATATTTATACAACGACGTATAAACACGATGGATGTCGCTATTCGCTAAAGCAAGAGAGTATTTGTATGACGACAAAGCAAACAACAAATAATCTATCAACTGACTGGACTCCTTCCTCCTCCCCCCTGTCTCGTCTCCCAGACGTACTCTTTTTGTCATAGACTCTTGCAGCACAATAAAGTGGACTAGAGATCCTTGTCATGACATCAAATCAGAGTCAGCTACGCAGCCTAGTGGGGAGAAAATTGGTGCCATTCTTCGTTGAGGGTGATGACGGATCGGTACGAGAGAATGTTGAGAACAACATTGGAATGTAAGTAGTAGTAGTTTAACAATATAGAGAATGTTGAGAACAACATTGGAATGTAAGTAGTAGTAGTTTAACAATATTGACAACACGGTGCTAGTGCTGTTGGTGGTGGAGAGAGAGAGAGAGAGAGAGAGAGAGAGAGAGAGTGTGTGTGTGTACGTGTTCTCTATTTTTATTATCTATGATCTCATGATTTTCCCTAATTTAGTATGCTATTCACTGCCACTACTGCTCAGGTCTGCGGAATTGGATTTTGCAAAAAATACGGAAGACATAGAAGTGCGCAGATGGACAGAAGTCAGAATGAGCAGGATGATTATTAGTTTTAATTCCCTGTGATTCCCTGTGATTATTATTTGCCGTTCATCTTAGCATCTAAAATAGATCCGAACCAAATAATGATATATTAACATCTTCTTATTGTACTTATTGTACATATCGAAATTGATAGAATGGGCTCTTTGAAGACCCCCGCCGATTAGATGGAACACCCGTCCCTAAGGTGGAGTAAAATCTATTTTCCAACTAGATCTTCAACCGAAGGGAAGGGGGGAAACACCAATCCCCCTTCTCTCTCTCTCTCTCTCTCTCTCTCTCTCTCTCTCTCTCTCTCTCTCTCTCACACACACACACACACACACACACACACACACACATAACACAAAATATTTATATGTGAACATGTTTACGTTTGTGTGTGTGTGTGTGTGTGTGTGTGTGTGTGTGTTAACACACGTATCATAGAAGCGGGAGACCGCACGAGCGAGAGATCGAGCTGGTTCTTCATCGTCCACAAGAAATTCTTCTTCCCACAATCGAAACTACAATCGAAAGAATAGAAAGAGTCAAAGCCCAGTTCCCTCTCGAGTATAATTAAAATAGCAGCAGCAGCAGCAGCAAAAGATAGTTTAATTTCGCTTGCTGAATGTTACAGACATGATTGTAATGTTGATGGTATTTTTTATGCAATAACTAATAGGGTAACAGTATTGAAAGAGCCAAAGAAGATGCTGGCAAGAAAAAGAATCGTAATGGAGTTGGTGTGAAATGGGGTGCGGGAGGTGGTTATGCAATGCCAGAGTTTCTTGTGCCCCCAGATGCGAAAGAAGTTCCACTTCCTAGCTTCATTCTAGAGAGGATAAAGCAGCAGCAGCAGCGTGGAGGAGATGGACGAATATCGAGTGTTGTTAGGGTCGCAGCACCTAGCTCTATAAGAACGACGAGATCAACAGAAGCAAAAAATAATAACTTGAAGACCCCCACGAAAAATAAGGGAAGAACAAAGACGAAGAAGACCAAAAATAATAATGCTGCTGCTGCTGCAGCTGTTGCTAATGCTTCTTCAAAAGCAGAAAATAGAGGTAAAAATGATGATTCCATCGTAAGCGTCTTGCTGTACTTTAGTAGTAATACATACGGCGACACATGATGATTACTATCTTCAGTGATGATGATGAATTCTCCTCCCTTTACATTCTATGATTATTCATTTCAGTGCTGCTTCAAGATGCTGGATCACAACCTTCATCGCTGTTATCATCATCATCACCAGCTAATATTGCTGCTGCAGGAGCAAAGGCAATTGGTGGTAAATCTAAGAAAGGTATCAGTAGCAGCAAGAAGCAACATCCGAACAATCAAGATCTCCATCATCAACAAAACCACCAGCACCAACAACGGATACAAAACAAACGAAAGGACAAGAAGAGCGTAGACGACAGAAAATCATTATTGCCGGCATCATTAACGCAAAAGAAGGGTAGGAAAAATCATCATCATCGTCCTCCTCCTCAAGAGATTGTTGCTGGTGCGAAGGATAGTGAAATACTACCATCATCACCACCACCACCACAACCAGCAGCAGCAGCAGCACATATGATGACAGAGGCCGATCTTCTCGCAAGCATCAATGTTGTTCCTGGTCCCTCATCATCATCATCATCATCATCATCATCATCACCATCATCATCAGTAATGACTGCTGTACCCGGTAAGAAACAACAGCAGCTGCTACCAGCATCGTCAGTAGTACCTGGACAACTGATCAAGTCTCCACTCCAACAACAACAACAACAACAACAACATATGTCAGCAAAGGAAGAAGAAGTGAATGATAACAAGAAGGAAGAAATTGACGACAATGATCTCATGGATATGGTAACACAAACTACTCTCTCTATTCGTTTACGATAATTCAATGAATGCATACAGCGAAAATGCTGATGATTCTCTTTATCTGGTGCTGCTTGTTCAGATTTGTCTCACTGAGGGCGGTCTCTCCGATGAGTTTATTCATCAAAGCCAGAACGGTTATAACAACAATAATCAAGAAGAAAAGCACGGTAGCTCTCACAACAACCATCAGAAAGGTAAGTTTCTACATAAAAGCGGCATTACAGTACAAGATTTCTAATCAACCACAGAAGACACATTCTGAACACCATAACATTTCAGGTAGAATCTCCAAACACGGACTCAAGTCGATCATCCCAGCAGAAGAAGAAGAAGAAGAAGAAGAAGAAGAAGAACAACAACAACAACAACAACAACAATTGCAAGAAGCTCCACTGAAACAGCAGCAGCAGCCTAAGGAACAAGGGTTAAGCAGCCTTGGTCTTCGAGGACATCTTGCTCGTCTTTTTGGGGTAATAATAAACATTATGATAGCAGGATGATGGCATGTGAAATGACTTCGCAATTAGTACTTGAGATAACATTTACCGTGAGCATTACCATTAAATATTATCATCGAGACAGCTGTACTCTTAGATGCTCATTTCTTACAAACAGAATATTTGATCACGGTGGACCTCTTAGAACGATTAGCCTACTACCTCTGACTTATTGTTAAGATATACCTACTACTCTCAAACGAAGATGGTTCACATTAGTTTTGTTAAGATATACCTACTACTCTCAAACGAAGGAGGTTCACATTAGTTTCCTCCACATATTGCCTTGGTGGAGAGAGAGAGAGAGGGAGAGAGAGAGAGAGAGCGCTTAATGCTTTGTGTTAGGCATGTTCAGTCAATACCGTTCCTAGGCTTCCACGTTCTTAATAGCATGTTGTTATATTTTCAACATAGCATCAGCGAGCAGTTGGTACATATCACATAGCGCATGTATAGTAGTGCATATAATCTGCTTTAAAGCACCACTATGCCTATGCCCGATGCCCTCTAGTAGCTGCTTTTAACTAATGCAGGAGAAGCTAGGAAGGCGCAAACTCCGAGCGTAGCGCGTGTTGTTTCTTTCGCAGATCGGAATAACAACAATAGTGACTAGCTATTATGCACAAGATGGATGTAATCAATCAATTAAATTTGTTCAATGGTCATCCTTGTACATGTAGCTGTGCAATGCAGCGGCTATGTACAACAATACATACACATTTACGCGTGTACACATATTTACTCCGTAGCAGCCAGCCTACTAGCATGTCAGCCGCAGCAGATGCGCTGCCAAAGCTAAGGGAACCATACTAGCATAGCGCGCATGCCAGAGTACCGAGCCTTGAAATGGGTTCTTCACCGCTTATTAAAACTTTAAATGATTCAATTCACCGACACAGGCTAGAGGGACCGTTGTGCGGCGTTTTAATTTGATCTATCTCTCGCGATGATGCAGCAGCAGCAGCTGGCAATATTTAGGTGTTGTTCATGTTTGTGTATGCATTTACGGTACGAAGTGGATTCTTCCCACTAACAAAACGATGATCCGAATAATAATTCGAAACAGCAGCTCAACGATGATCCACCCGATACACACCTGTGTGTGTCATCATCATCATCATCATCATCATCATCATCATAATTTATATTATAGACAATGCCAAACAATCAGTACACGGTACTAGATCAAGATTAGGAGTGAACAAGTAGAAATGAGGTTCTCTCTCGCCCTTCCTCATGATCATCACCATGATCATGATCTTGACTCCCTCCTCTGTGTCATCATCCATCGTTCAAAACAACGTATTATAGATTATTTAGTTAAGGTATAGCAGTATAGTCCTTCTTACCGGCAGCAAGCAGAAGATTTCGTGGTGTAAAACGGACAAAGGACACCGGAGCACTCTTGGTATAGTATCTCTTGAGAGGTTTCATTATTCTGTAATCATGAATGATAGATATCATGATTATGACGACAAGCTACTACTCCTACTTTTGTTGTGTGATGTTGTGATAGTAGGAGGAGGAGGATGGTTTTTTAGCAGTAGGGATAATGATGATGATGATGATGATGATGATGATACAACATTAATAATAGTACAAAGTAGTAGAGCAAGCAACCCACCCTGATGGTTGCTGCACCCTTCTTACGTCCCACAAAGACACTGATCCATCCATGGACCCACAAGCCAAGATAGCACCTAGGAAAAAGTTGTTGTTGTTGTTGTTGTTGTTGTTGTTTGATTTGTGTCGGAAGAAGGAGGAGAGAGAGAGAGAGAGAGAGAGAGAGAGAG
>ADNK01000626.1:0-18937 GCA_000320545.1 Bigelowiella natans CCMP2755 | reverse complement strand
GATAACCACGACGATGAGTAAGGAGGAGGAGGAGGAGGAGGAGGATGAGGACAAAAATCAACATGGGGCCAACGTAACAGCAGCAGCAGCAGCCATAGGTGTGTGCATAACTTTATACAGCTGCAGAATCATTCTCACATCATCAATCATCATCATCTTCGTCTAAACATTAACAAATGAAGAGTAGAAAAGTGATTGACAAATTGATGTAGATGATGATGATAGTTATTAATGGCAATCTTGATGTCCTTCGCTCTTTTAGGAATAGATATGTGTGAGAGGTTGGTTCAAATTTGTGGGAATCGAAAGTTGAATGCATCCTTAGGAGATGCTTTACAGGTAGTAATAGTAGTAGTAGTAGTAGTAGTAGTAGTAGTAGTGGTTAACGTCACTTCTGTTCTTATTCCTACATTTGGTAGGTGCCTCTAAAAAGTGGTAGAGCAGATGTCGCAATAAGTATTGCAGTGATTCATCACATGTCAACAGAAGATAGGAGGAGGAAAGCAATGGGTACTACTACTACTACTACTACTTTACTTTCTCAAGTGTAGCAGCAGCTGTGAGTATAAATAGCAATAATAATGAGCGTGCTTATGAATAATCGCTGGAATGACCATCGAGCCATAGCCTCCTTCCTATGGTTGTTGATTTTCTGATTGTTATCATGATCCATCAGAGGAGATGATAAGGGTACTTGTTCCAGGCGGGTATGCATTAGTCACAGCGTGGGCTAAAACCCAACCAGGCACTTCCAGAAGAAAATTCGATAAGCATGATCTTCTTATTGGGTGGCAGGTTAGATGATGATGATGATGATCTTAATGATGCTACTATAACTCAATATAAATAATGTGTTTTCAACATGAAGAAGAAAGTGTGTGTACTTATCATTGGTGCGTGTGTTGAACATACATCAGATGCCCAAAAAATTTGCCCAGAGCAACGATAATTGTGACTATGGTGTAGAGGAAAGTAAGGACGGAAAGTTAGTTTTTCAACGTTATTGCCATGTATTCGAGGAAGGTGAGATTGTACAGTTGCTCAAATCTGCAGCTAAGACACTGAATTCAACCATATGCATCATTAGAGAATATCTTAATGCTGGAAATTGGTGTGTAGAATTCCTAAAAAAATAATATAATACACAAAACTATTATTATACGTTCGACTGCATTTGAGGTGCCGTGAGGATGGTCAGATTTGAACATTCGCCATGCTCATTGCATGTTTATTGTGACGTGTCATCTCGAATAGAGCATTATTTACTTTCAACACTACCTAGCAGAGAAACAGTTTGGGCTTGATTTTATCTCATTGGAATTGTACTCATATTGTTACTCTTGCCATGTGGCACAAAAATTTATTTGAGCTTTCGTCTTATGCATTTGTCAATGCCAGTGTGGAACTCGTTATGCAAGTATGGCTATACTCGTGGTGGTTCACTTATATAGCGCCAGCATGCATGCTGTGCCCTTATTCATCAACTGTGCTCGCGGCAGCAAGTCGTACGCATGCGCATTTGCGACTTGTCTAGAATCATCTAGAGATTATTTAGGCATCATCAGGCTCGTCCCCTGCCTTCACAACGTTGTGTTGCTAACTTGACTGTAACTGCGCTCTACTAGCTGTGATGTACGGAGTCCAGATTTATTTCAGCTTCTTTGTAAGTGAAGCACACAATATATCGCATTATTCGCAGCCATGTCATTCATATAGTAATAGAATGTATATGACTCATGTCACACGAGCATCGATCATTCATCGAACCATAGACACTTCTAGACTATGTATGTGATATATTATACGTTGGGATGACCATTAAGAAAAAAGATTTATTCATAACATCCGTCTCACATATTACACATGTGTTGTTATTAGCCGCAGCTTTGTGCAGCTACATTAGGATGTATATTTATGGAAAAATGTAATTATTTCATTTATTGCATCCGTCTTTTTTGCACAGCTACATCAGGATGACTAGTTGAAATATTTAATCACTTCATTACATCCGTCTCACATCCATCTCATATTACACTATGCATATCGTAATCGGCCACGTGGTCCTGGCCTCATAGGTCACACACGTACTTCAGAAGTGCTACGTACATCATGCAACAGCATAGCAATATGACGTCGGTGCAGAGCTGTTCAATCGAAACAATAGTAGTCAAGCAAGCATGCGCCATCGTATTGCCAACAACTGGGTGATGAGCCTCTGCAACTCGATCGAATGCGAAGATGAAGCAGGGTACATCAATTCAATTTCTTATCTTCTCGAGGGGTTCCCGGTAAATTTCTGATTGATGTAAACAAACAAAAGTCCCATTATTGATTTTCTGTCATCTTTTTCTTTCTCCTCAAGTTTAACCTTAGAAGTCGGTAAAGCGTCGTATGGTAGAAAGGGCTCATTTCTCGTAATAGGTTGTCCAATTTTATGATCAGGACAATGAACAGCAACACGTACAGAGCCAACACCTGTGAGACCAACCCATCCTAGCCCTGGAAAGACAATATCCACACACGCCTCTCTCCATCCCTTTCCCGTAAAACTTAGTATCCGCACTGATGACGACGACCCGTGCTGCTTGTTATTGTTGTTGGTGCTGTTGTTCCCGGAAGAAGTGTTGCTGCTACCTGCATCATTCATTTTGTGACAAACGTAAGAAATGAAAGATTAGATGCATAGTATCTGCAATTAGAAAATAATAGGGAGGAGGAGGAGGAGGAGGAGAGAAGACACACAGTAGCAGAGACAACAAGCAACCAACCCCCATGACTGTTGGTGCCCCTTACATGCATACATACAAATATACAAGCAACGGCGACAAGGAAAATGTGAAGAAAACTACAACAAAGGGATGCGGTAAACACTTGCAACAATGTGAAACAGTTCTTCACGTCATCACCGTCATCATCACAACCATCATCATCATAATCAACAGTAGCTTAGCATCAGCAGCAATATGATTATCGTCGTTAATACTACTACTACTACAGCAGGTACTGATTTCATCATTTCTGCAATAGTTCTCCTCCTCCTCTTCCACGTTATTTCTTGAAGGGCATTTACGATAATCAAGCATTTCAGCAGCCCATTCATCGACTGCACCAAGACCGACGTCACAAACCTAATCAAGTAAAGAAGGATTCTTCGTTGGTAAAAGGATGATCATGATAATAATAATGATAAGATCACTGACTCTTCGTTTTTCAAAGGGTGGATATAGCATGGGTGCTGCTCCTCCGGTTTTTGTAGAAAGTAATTCAGCTACTCTCTCTCGGCGACTAACGTGGCAGCTTACCTGCTCGTAGTAGGAGAGTGTAGTTAATAATATAGTGGTGATGGTAGTGGTGGTGGAGGTGGTGTAGGAGCAGTTTTTGATGAAATAGAGGTATTGGTTGAGCATTAGTAGCATCAATTTCTTAAGGTAGTAGTAGACCAACACTACGGCGACTACTTGCTATTATCAACTACCTAATACCACTAAAAAGAAGAAGAAGAAGAAGAAGAAGAAGAAGAAGAAGAAGAAGAAGAAGGGTGTGTAGGTGATAGATACTATAGTTCTGCTACTTGTCTACAACTCTAGCAATACTACAATAATCGTTTATGAGGACCACCACCTGATTGGACATTACTGCTGTGTAAAAGAATGGTTTACCATCCAGTTGTTCTATCATGCACATAGCGCCTAACATCAACACCTTGAAGAAGAAGAAGGAGAAGAAGAAAACAATAATAACAACAACATTAGGGTTGGTATATTGTGGTACAATAATATGGTATAATAAGGTATAATTGTTGTGGTTGTTGTTGCTGCTATGTATAATAACCTGCCCTTTTTTTAACTTGTATGTAACTGGTTTAAGACTTGATCTAGGTGTAACAGCTTTTAATTCTTTGCTCTGGAAAGTACACCATCATCGTTATTCATAACTCAAAACGATAATTCTCGCAGCAGCAACAACTATAACAACAACAACAACACGCTTGTACGCATTCTCTTCTCTGTTTATTGTAGCAAATAGTAGGTCTAGATTATGCATTTGATGAGTCGTCCTAAATAGTGCTACTACTACTACTAGTACTACCTCTAGATTATGCATGAGATGACTCCTGTCGACAACTCTATAAAGTAGAACAACAATGAGATGATGACTCCTGTCGACAACTCTATAAAGAATAACAACAAGTAGTAGTAGTATAATATCATCACAGCAGGCAGCAGCACCAACACCGATAAAAGAATAAAATACTTACATTACAAAAATAGCTACTGGTATACAACAAATTCAAATCCGAGACACAATAAAGTAATAAAATGATGCTATTCCATTGCTACTAAGACCTACAACTACTATTACACAAATTTACTAGTGATACTGCTGACTTTTCTTCAACTTCTACTACTACGAATATCACTACTACTACTACTAATAATAATAATACTAACACTAACAAGCAGCAGCATACCTACCCAGGTGTATCAAATAGTCTCCCAGATTGATGTTGGGGCGACGAAGAAAATCTACTACTGCTACTACTCTTTTCTTTGTTTAAAGTAAACTCTACAAGATCTAGGGTAGTGCCAGGCAATCCAGATGTTGTGACTTTCCTGAAGTACATAGTAACATTTGTGCATTATTATTGCTAATAGTGCTGCAGCTGCTGCTGCTGATGATGATGATGATGATGATGATATAAATGTGTTATTACTCCTTTATCTGACCTTCCTTTAGAAATGACGTTGGCATCTATTAAAGCATTAACTAACGTGCTTTTCCCAACGTTTGTTGCTCCTATTTGTTGGAATAGATTAGTAATATATAAATAACAACAACAGATATTTTTAAGGTGGCCAACATCATGATAACGGCCTCATGATAATGATGATGATGATGATGATAATGATGATAATGATGTGTATCAGGATAGTAACATAAGATTAATGCCATAGTGGCGTTGGCATTATGTCATCATCGTCGTCTTTAGATGAACCATTATATTTTCTTCTTCTGTCATTAAAGAATGATAAGAAACAACGTAGTAATGCTAGTATTTAGTTGTCGTAAACTTCATGATAACAACAAATTGATCTTGAGGAGTAAGTGAGTGGTATGATAACCAATTATGTAGACATCTAATGCTGATGCCGTTTTGCCCGTCGTAGTCGTTGTCGTAGATTTGTCCTTGTAGCGTCTTTTATAGCGCCCTGCTTGTATGGGGTCAGGCTGAGCAGCACTGCGTATTTTTGCCACCAACCTTTTAAACTAATGATTAAGCAAAATAAATGATAAGAGAGGGGGAGGAGGAGGAGGAGGAGGAGGAGAAGGAAGAGGAAGAGGAAGAGGACGAAGAGAGGATGGTCTTGCTGCTGCTGCTACATTATCATCCTCATCGCTGCTACATTATCATCCTCATCATCATCATCATTATCATCATCATCTCTAAGAGGAATAATATCTTCCATCGCCATGAATATATAATATAAATAATGAATCTAGATGTTGTCATTTTTAAATAGCAGCTACAGTATTCTGTTTCAACTAACAATACTGCTGTTTACTTCTACTGCTACTGCTGCGGTTATTGTTATTTTCTCACGTCTCGTTATTACCTCAACGGTATTCGGTCTTTTGGCGCTGATAATATGCACAGAATGTAGAGCTCCTAGTCCTAATATTTTACGCACACACACACACATTATATATATATATATATATATATATATATAGAGAGAGAGAGAGAGAGAGAGAGAGAGAGAGAGAGAGATTATCATGTGTAAAAGTAGCAGTGAAAAAGAAATGTTTCCCCTTCCTTTGTTACAGTTGTTTGTATTACTACCTGCTTCTTTGGCCTGTGATCTGAGCCATGCAGTTACACGAGTCATACCCACACTTTTTGGAAGAATATCAGCTTTGTTTGCCACAATTATCACCCGATTACGACTGTGCACCAATTTGTCAAAGCCTAAGTTGTTGCACCAGTTGTCGTGATGATCAATGACTTCGTTGAGAACGGCGACGAGTATCAGTTGGGGGGGGGGGGGAGGGAGCAGGAGAAGGAGAGAGGACGAGGAAGCTAACCCTATATCATCATCGTTTTAGCAGTCCATCATAGCAGTGATTGTAGCAGTAACATCATCCGCACCACTATTTAATACATATCATCATCATCATCATCATTATCATCATCTCTTTGTCATCACACACACACACACACACACACACACACACACACACACACAAACAAACACACCTTTAAGAATTGTTCCTTGGACGTCAAAAATATCTACCATTTTCACTACTACGCTAGGACGGGGCTTGATTCCTTGATGTTGTTCTTCTTCATTTTCTTCTTGCTTGAAGTTGACTCGTGCTTCTTCCTGATCTTCTTCTTCTTCTTCTTCTTCTAAAACTTTCTTGCTACTAATGTAGTCCTTATTGACAGGATTTAACCTGTGATATTGTTATTATTATTATTTATTTTTAGAAGAATCAGACAGGAGAATACTACTCATAGCACAACAAGACACACACACACACACACACACACACACACACACACACAACTGCGGTATGTATGAAGGACAACTACAAGTAAAAAAAGTGGTGCATTTATTGATATAGATAACGATGACAACAGCAAAATGAATGACTAGTATCTATTTTTTAATTTCGTATTCTTTTCTTCGTTCTTACATGTAGTTGTAGTAGTAGTAGTAGTAGTAGTAGTAGTAGAAGTAAATATGTGCTGCTACATGCATACATGCAATAATTACTACTTGGTGATGATGGATGATGGATGGTATGGGCTATAATAATAGTAATGCTACTATTAAGCTACCTCTGCTTGATGATGGCTTCAAACTGCCAATCTTCTACAACATCAACACTTCCTCTTGATATACCATGATGTGATAATTTATGGCATCTTGTACATAGCAGAGTGCTTCTACGACGACTTTTGCGAGCATCTGAGATTGTTTGTCTGTGCAAAATGATAAATATATGACAACTAACCCTAATGTTCCTCCTCATCAAGGAAACAAAGAATAATAATCAGAGAAAAGAAATGGGGAGGGGGGAAAGCATATGGCCATATAAGATGATGGTGATAATGATGAAGATTGATCGTTACCCATCAACAGCACATAATCTCTATAGACCATCATCATCATCATCATCATCATCATCATCACCTTAGTTCAGCAGCAGAGGTAATATGCTCAATATTTGGCAGCACTGATCTACTATTGGCATTGACTGCTGCTTGTATTTTTCGATCAATTGTTTCGAGTGTAGAGATTCGTTTCTCCAATGTCTGTGATGGTGAAGGAAGTGAGGAAGGAAGGAGGCATATCATAGACAGACACACGTTAGAACTTTACTATTGTTGCATCTAGGAGCTCGCAATTCATCATCAATATTATCATCATACCGTCTCGAATGACTCTATTTGTGCTCTTTTGGTTGCTGATGATGACATTTTCTTGGTTTTGATCTTATTTTGGATAAATGAAATCTCCAACTCAATCTCTCGGCGCTGATAGAAAGTAGCAAGGGGGGAGGGGGGGGGGGGAGGGGCATTTTTTATGTATGTTGCACGTGGAATTGTAGACAATATCTCGATGTGTAGCATACCAAAGAAAGAAAGATTTGATCTGTAATCACTTTTGATTATGATGTGGTAGCAGCAGCAGCAGCAGTAGCATCATCTCAATTTCAAAACGGTGAATGAAACAACGTGCTTACTTGATTGTACCTGTTTCCTTAAATATATCTCTTCTTTTTCTTCATTGCTCTGCATGCGTCGCATTTTCAAAGCCTTTCAATGGATGATGGCGTAAGTCGTTGGTTCGGTAAGTTTGTATGTAAGAGGAGTTTCAGTGATAAAGAAGAAGTAGCATCAGCTCCTTAAGTTGTTGGTAGTAGTAGTAGTAGTAGCAGCTGCAGTAGATGCAAAAGTTGCAGTATTATTACCTGTTGGTGCACATGGTGGGGAATATAGCCAACTTGCTCTTGATGAGTGTATTGCAGGCCAATTCCACATCCGTCGCACTTCATGATCCCTTTTGGCTGCTGCACACACACAAATACACACACACACCAACTGACTCATCTTCTAAATTTATCATTAAATTACCATCTAGACGATGAAATAATACCATTGGATTATGACTACCTTTTCTGCTGCTGCTGCCATCATCACTTGCTTCTCTGAATGAGGGACCGGTGTGTCTGTGCTGCTGCGTGCGCCTTCTGATTCTGCTGCTGATGCTACATCAACAATATTTGATAATTTTCTTCCTTGCTTGGCATACGAGGAAGCTGTACGCTGTTGTAGTATTCCCATCGTTTCATCTGCTGCAGACCGATGATAGTTGATGCTGCTAAAGTATTGGCCATGATCAAAATTACTACCCACTGTGCGCCACCATCCTGGTTATTGAGGTGAAAAGTTATTAACGGCAGCAAACAGCAAAAGTGGTGGAAATAATAGTGCCATAAACATCAAGATTGAAAACATTCATTTTTGACACGACTGAAATGCGGAGAATGCGCGATTTTCATCATACTGAACAGCTATCATCCATCATCTCAACCACAACCTACTGTAACGAGGTGACTATTACTCGAGCTTGAAGGAAGAAACGATAGCAGCCTTCTACGCCGTATCATTGAATATCCAGCCCCCCGTTTTGACTGCAGCTGTCATTTTATGTAATTGAAAATGATTGTGTTTTGACCGCAGCTGTCATTTTATGCAATTGAAAATGATTGTCTAAGTAGGATGGATAGTCCCATCTCCGACACCACATTTCCCCATAATCTTGTTCATCGTCATTATCATCACCATCATCTTTGTTGTTATTGTCATCATTGTAATGATCATTGGTAGATCCTCACCACTCACTACTTCATTGCCCACCCCCTTGCTGCATGCATACACTACTACGGACGCTCGTAGATATCAGTCCCTACGTGCTAATAATAATAAGGCAGAAATATATGCGTAAAATATCTAATATTATGAACAAAATATTATAGCTTACATTAGACACAAATCTATGCCTATAATATCGAGTAATCAAAGAGACTTCTTGTAGACTTCTAACAACAATTTTTACAACAACATATTATTACTTCCGCAACAACGACCAGGGACAGGCGCTGCTGACAAGCAACCATTGTTACGACTGTGGAACGAACACAGCAGTGTGGCAGCCCACCCTTCATTCATTCATCACGACTAGTGGAGTAGATGCCCAGAATCCTACCCTTCTAGAACAGATCAACCATATAGCAGCGAATTGGACGAAGTAATGCGCTGCCGATAGTTGTAGTTGATCGATAATAAACGTGTACAAATGAATTCGATGAACCGACACCCTCGTTGGAATGATTAGGAATTTCTTCAACAAACTCTGTAGGTCTTCGGTCTTGAATCCTGGAAACGCCGACCATAAATAACCCATGATGCGCCCTTTGAGCTCGAAGTATGAGCATCTTCTTGACTGGTTATTGCATGTAAACAGAGGCAGACAGGTAATTGCTGCATCCAGTCAATTAATAGTTGTTGGTAGTAGTAGTAGTAGCAGCAGTAGTAGTAGTAGTAGTAATAGTAGTATTGAGGGTAAAATGCCATGATATTCTTTATTGACGTCCTTCTCTCCAGTAATTCTTATTTGGTGACAGGTCAAACTTGGTCTCCAAAACATGAAGGACATGCAGCGCTTATTAGGTTGTTAATTGTAAAAGTAGAAGTATCATCTGTCACCATCATCACTATGATCTTCACACTCATTAGGGTTCAGGTACACAGATAGGGATTTTGGGTCCTTCCATGTTGCGGGAACAAACGGAAAGGGTTCTGTGTGTTGGAAGTTGGCCAAGGCGATGGAGTCCGTTGGCTTGAGGGTAGTACTACTGATTATTCGTGAAGGACGACCCAAAAGTGGGAGGGGGGGGGCACATAGCATACAGACAGACAAACGGCAATACATCAAGGACAATACTGTAGATGATGAAGCTCCGTACTGACCTCTTTTGGGGGGCTCTTGCTCTCCATTTACTGATGATCTGAATTCATTCATTTTTTCTACTACGTCGTTTCTTCTATCCCATTACAGCTCCTACTTCGTCAGATATTTGCTTCTTTGTCTTTGCCACACACATTTTTTTCCTAATGTTAGGTTGGGCTCTTTTCATCACCTCATATTTCATCATTTCGTGAACGAATCAGTGTCAATGGAGAAGCTATAACCGAGAAAGATGTAGTAGCAGTAGCTAAAACTATTATTACCTAGCCATGGGATTATTTGCTTATGTTATTATTCTTACAAATTCACTCTTTTCTTCTCCTGCTCCTCCTCCTCCTCCTCCTCCTCCTCCTCCTCCCCATCATCATCATCATCATCATCATCATCATCATCTTACCACATCCTACCATCTTCACTCACCTTATTCTTCTCACTATCTATGATAGATTGAGATGCTCCTGCCTCCAGTTATTGAAACATGCGCAGAGAATGACATTCCTGCCACATTCTTTGTAAGAATACTACGAGATGTAGTAAACTAATAGATTATACATTCTGATAATTGCATAAAGCAATTCTAGCAGAATTCGCGCATTTTGATAATGAGAACAATTACTTTCATCAAGACATATTTCACCATGAAACTAGTGTAAACGATATACGAACAGATACGATCAAAATTGATCATTCACTGGCGACTAGTAATTTATGTATGATGATGATGATGATGATGATGGCCAAGCAAATAAAAAGAAATAACGATATGATATCTCCGGCTCATCTTTGTTATTGTTGTCAGGAGTTGACAACCATACTCTCAATGGGATACTTCAACATGAAGCAAGTTGATTTTGCGGTTTACGAGGTAGTAGAAACTAAAGGAGGTAAAAAGAAGTTCAATTTTGAAATTATGTTATCTTAATATATCATTATTGCTCTCTCTCTCTCCCTCTCTCTCTCCCTCTCTCTCTCTCTCTCTCTCTCTCTCTCTCTCTCTCTCATTCCGTCATTCCCATCGTAGGTTGGATTAGGTGGCCGATTAGATTCAACGAATGTCTTGAGTCCCGATGTTTCCGTGATCACTAGCATCTCTTTAGATCACACGCAAATCCTAGGCGACACGATAGAAGAGATTGCACAAGAAAAGGGAGGAATTATAAAAAATGGAACCCCCATAGTGACCGGTCCGAACTGTCCTCATCACGTTCTCAAAGAAATAGCAGCTCGTCATGGCCGACAGAACAGGTATATATATAAAAATATTTAGAGAGAGAGGGAAGGGAGAGATGAGAGGAGGAGAAACGTGTAAGTCATATAAATACCGATCAGTGTGAAGTAATTTATGAAACATTGATGATAGAGAACACGCAATTATTTAATAATGGAGAGAAGGATGTGTATACTATTACTACTACTACTACTACTACTACTACTACTATAACTACTACCTCATGATTCATTTCACCTATAAATTCTATCTAATAATTAGTAGAGAGTCGTGCTATGTAGAAGTACCTCCAAGAGTTATGGTCGGCAATGATGATCTCAAATGTTACGAACATGCTGCTACTGTCAACAACCCTGTTAACGACGACGATAATGGCGATAAGGAGTGTGACTACAATGCTGAGAATTACGACATTGCACTGATGGCATTAAGACAGGTAATTCATTTCTTTAAGTATGTCCTTGCTGTTACCATGTATTCAGTTGAATAGTAGTATCAATGCAATGCTACCACATACGTTATATGCATTCAAGTGTATTGGCTTGGCACTCTCCATTCTCACGACGAATGTTTTACTTTTCTTATCGCTTTTACATTTTCCGTTTATCGTCGTCTATCCATAATGAGCAGAAGTTCCCCGAAATCGATGAGAAGAAAGTTGAAAGAGCATTATGGTCTTTACCACCGTGTCGGTTTCAGCAATTTGTTTATTTACGAAAAGAGATGAAATGCGTAGATATGACGACAATGGAGAACAACAGCTCAGTAGTAGTAGAAAATAATGACCAACTCAGTAATAATAGCTCAAATCATGATCATCGGCACTATCGTGGACAAGAAGAACCAATTTGGTGAGATCAAATATCTACATTTTAAGATCGAAGAATAAGACGGTGATGGTGGTAATGTTGGCAATACGTATACAGCGGTGAAAACAGAAGCGGTAACAATAAAGTTGAGGTTGTGCTAGACGTTGCGCACAATGAGGTTAGTCAGCATTCTTTCTTTTTCTTTCCTCTGCTAAAATGAATAAATAGTAGGAGTGATAGATGGATAGCAGACTCCTATCATCACCCAACGTGTTAATGAAGTATAGTTATTGTGTTATTAATTTTCTATTATGAGCGTATACTGATCTTTTGTACCTCTCATAAGGACGCATTTCGAAAGTTGTTCGCAAAAGTGAAAAAAAAATATCCACGTGCTACTGGCTCTCTTTCGCACGGTATTGACGGTGATGATGTTGATGATGATGATGATGGTTATAATGTCATGGTAATGTGTCACAATTTGGTTGAACTATAAAGTTGTGCATGCTGGAAGCCTCCACTCCTCCTCCTTTTCTATTTCCTGCAGTCATTTGGTTTTCTCCGATTTTGCTCTTGATATATTGTTTTATCCAGATTGTTCTTCCTCCTCGTCGTCCTACTACCATGTCACGACTGTGATGGGCCTCTCCTCGACGAAGGATGTTAATAGCTGTATCAAACATATTCTCAAGGCAACAGATCGTGTTTTCTTTGTCAACGCCACATCAGAGCGGGTACCGAGATTTTTTAGTCAAATTTTCCATCTGTAGATGAATTCGCATTGATTGCATTGGTTATTATAGGCCTAGTTAGATAGTAGCAGCATAGTAAAGATCATGTTTTGGTAATTGACAATAAAGTCTCAGTAATAATACGGAATTCTATCTAGGCAAGAGCGGCTTCGGACTTACTGTCATATGCACTAGAAAAGAACATGCAAGGAAAAGCAGCAGTTATCGAAGATGGAGATGTGACCCAGACGCTCAAGAGTGTCACCGCTACATCTCCTCAGGGCGATCATTTCAACAATGTAGTCACTAGTGACAATGAGTAACAACCTTCATTAAATACACAACATAAAGATTAATCTAATTTTATGTGTATCTAAAAATTAGCGACGTGAAGTTATTATCATATGCGGTAGCTTTTTCATCATGAAAGAGGTCAGCAACAGCAATTGAACTGTTGATAATTAACCTATTGATCCATTTATTTTCCATTCTAAACTGGCTGAAATTGTATGAGGAAGGATTCTATTATTTTATCATAGTTTAATTGTATGTTCGTGTAGGCAAGGGCTGCCTTAAACATCCCGCAGATCATTGACAGTTTCGATCTCAACGAAAGGTTTAAAGACAGGAACGTTGCAACAAGCATAAAGGACTAAGCATTGCAGAATCGAACACATATTTAGTAACAAAATGCATTGGCAAAGCATAATGCGAATTTGTGATGTGCATTAGATTACAAGAAATAAGCACGCTTTGATCATAGATTCAGTGTCAAATCTATCCGACGGTCCCAATGAATGGGAATCTGAGGGTCTTCATTGCCCCGTGTTAGTTCCCAAGAGTCGATGTAAAAGAGCTGACTACATGAAAAAGCGTGCTCGCTCGTAGTACTCTAGCACTTCGAATGAGCCGCCAAAATGAGTCATTCTGTGCCAACTCCCATAGCCCCGGGGCCATGGGCGTAAAAGGGCTATGGAGCGCACCGGGTCAAAAACACATGTGTTCTCCAAGACATGTGTGGTCAAATTTGTGTGTGTTGCGGTATGCGTGTGGGCAAAAACACATGCATGATGGGTCACATGTGCAATGAAGAACATGTGAACAGTACCACACATGCCCGCACGTGTGTGTGCGCTGTGACAATCATGCAGCCTGAAAGGGCTGCACAGAACCATCTCAATGAGTGTTGCTCATTGCAATCTGGGCTGCAAAGCAGCGGCCACAGCGTTTGCCTAGCTCAGCAGGCTGCGTCAATCATCTCCTCCATTGCATGCGTTCAGCTGATGTGCATTTAAAAGCATCTGTAGCCCTGTCGTCGATGCTCATGCAGCACGCGCACATTGCCCATGCGCCTGACGAACGCATGATCTGTCCGATGAGTTGCTGTTGTCACACAAATGGGATTGTCCCAAAATCAAACCGCGCATTGCATGCACGCAAAGGAACAGAGACGACATTGAAGTCTATGCAAGGCCACATCACATGAGCGAGTGCCATTCATTCTAGTCGACAACACAGACATACATGCTCATGACAAAGAAGATGAAAAGTGCGAAGAATGATCAGAATCGTGTAGACCATAGCCAATACCAATGATGGACACAACTTATATGTATATATAAATATATATATATATATATATATATATATATATATATAACGTAGCTACATAAAACAGCGGCTACATTAGAATGACTATATTGAAAGATGTAATATTAATCACTTCATTACATCCGTCTTATATATATATATATATATATATATATATATATATACATATATTTATATAAAGCAATATACTATATATACGATTAATACACACAAGTAATGAGATATATTTATATTTCATGTATGAAATTTAATATAGAAAACATGATATCACATTGAAAAGATGTAATCACATCATATACGATGATGTCTATTGGCAGAGTGGGAGAGGCATTTTGTCCTCTCATTGAAAAGACACCAACTGAACATATATCTGTTGTCTCCCAACGCCTACAAGTTTACTGCTTCTTGCCTGCGAAATTCGAGTACCATCTTTCGAGAGTCAAGACGACATTTAGTGTGTTAAGAGCTTCTTGGCCGAAGTTGCGATAGATTTTCTTGCCCATGGTATTGTGGATCGGGGTCATCATCTAGTTGGCGTGTTGAAAATATAAAGGAAAACTTTTAAATTTCACATTGGAAAGGATTTAGTGTAGAAACGTAGTTTAGCATTCTGTGGAGCATAACACAGAAATGACTCCAAGCAGAAAATCCTAGTTGGGAAATGGGATCAAAGGGGGAAATAGAGAGACTAGCTTGTGTCGCATTCACGAATTCATTAGCTGTCTTCTCTCTCTTTTCTCTCCGTACTGTACTCCAAACGTTGTAATCTAGAGAGCCGTCAGCATATGCTAGTATTTTTTTCAAATCATCTTAAGAGTAGCTATCGTATTACTTTCTTGAGTTGTAAGGCATTCGGGCACATGAGGATGTCTTCCGCGCAATACTTTTCCTTGTTCGACTCGCTCTGTGTGCATATACCCATATAGGAGGTGAGTGGAAAGTAGATTAACGTAAAAAATGTCCACTAGATTTTCACGTAAGATGATAATGGTTGACACAACAGACAGTTATAAGTTGAGCTTTGCCCACATGAGAAAATTGAATAGTACGCACATTTCTACAATAGAAAGAGAACAAGAGACATAAAGAGATAACATAATGGAGAGGTGAGAAGCATACCATTTCCCTGTAGTACTTAACCTTCATCTTGTTGAGTTTGTTCTTTGACCTATCATGGCTAGCAATATCGTACTGATCTGCCAAATCTTTGTACGCCAACTGTACGACCGTACTGTCATTCACAAGCTTTGGAGGCGCAAAATCATTCCAGATCATAGCTAAAGGTGAACCACATAATAGAGGTCTGAGTCCATTTTGAATTTACCAAAACAGAGATTATACGCAACGCAGTACATCAAGGAGGAAAAATTCTTTCATCGTGGTTCCGAACATATATAACACGCCTCAGTGTGGGGACGACCATTCACATGTACGACTAGCTTAGATCTACTTTTCCACTTTTGCCACGACTGTGTAAACAGCTTGTCCAAGCTTTTGATCGAATCTGACGCGATGTACTTGAAAGAATTTCCTATAAATATAAACGGACGAGGCTTCGCAAGATAGCAAACGCGGTAGAAGGAATATAGGGTAGGGATATAGTGATAAGTTTCGTGATAGCGTTTATTCATACTCGAAATCCTCTACCAATTACCCAACCTCTTTCCCCTTCCTTTATCACTCCCATTCCGTGATATATACTACCAAAAGTTGTACGATTGCTATGAATAAAGAGGGAAGAGAGACTCTCTCCTCGCCCATCGCAGCACCTTCCAAGTTCCGACAATCTCTCCCTTTGACTCCACCCATGCGAAACCGAACTTGAAAACATTGCAAAATAGAGGAGGAGGGGATTCAATAAGCAATGTCTTCAGGCTGACAAAATTGAGAAATTCATAGATAAATGAAATAAAGCATGGCTATGTACTTCGACCTTCGTGTACACAAAGAATTTGCGCTTAAGACGTATACACTCATAAACATGAAGAACAAGCCGTCGTACTTATAGGCAGCAACCTTTAGTGGGTCCGGTTGTTCCATATCAGGAGATGCTCTATCGAGTGTAGCAGTTACTTTCATCTCACAAAACCCCTCAATGTCCACACACTCTCTTTTTAAGTCCTCCACTACGTCACCCTCCTCGAAGTACCAGTCTCTTCCAAATGTCCTAGAAGTTGAATTCTCTCTCCCTGTTGGAAAGATCAAGAAGTATATCTTTTACAGAGAATGATGCTCACATTATTACTCAGATACACAATGGTTCTGATTTGATTAAACCTTGCAACGAGTTTGCTCCTTTGCGGTTGAAGCCCTGTGTTCCTTGGGCAGTCAGCGCGAAGACCAGGAAAGATATCATAGCAACTAAACCTATCGCCAGGTTTCCAGATGCAGGTTGCTCACACGTGTTCCAATGTTTACCACGCGACGTCCATTCGGGAAGGATAGTTAGTAATGATATATACCTTCGATACAAGAGCGAGCGGGGGGGCAGGCGGAGAGCTGATCCTCGGGAGAACCGTGTGTTTGAAATTTAAATTTATAATTTTACAAAAAAACCACCAGGATTCATACCGGAGTCCCGGTGATTTATACCGGAGTCCCGGTGTTTTTCGGTTTCTGATTTCTCTGTAGTCATTAGCATCATAGTGCAAAATACAGGGCATTTAATTCAAGTTTTATCGATGATCATTGTCGCAATACCACAATTGAAAGAGAGAGAGGGAGCAAGAGAGCAGAACAGCTATCACGCCCAGAGGGGGCGACGCTTTTCCACAAACACATCAGACAGTGCAACAGGTTTAGGCTAAGGGCAAAGCAATTATCAAGAATTGCCACAAACCCATTTCATCATGGGGGCAGGCAAAAGTGCTCTACACCAGAAGTACAAAATAAAGGTTGGCAATTTCATGTCAGTGTTTTCCCACTGGACAGGTTTTTTGAATGAGTGATGACATTGATTAGTTATCACAGTCCTCATGTGAATTCAGGAAGTGATTGGTCGCGGACACTTCAGCATCGTGAAAAGATGCATAGACAAAAAGACTGGGGAAAATTTGGCCCTGAAATGCATCAACAAAAACAAAGTAAAATGTGGATGGATGGATGGGTGGATGGATGGGTGTGAAATGCATCGACAAAAACAAAGTAAAATGTGGATGGATGGACGGGTGGATGGATGGGTGGGGAGCATCTCAGGAGCAGAATAATGTTTGACTTTTTGAAATAACAACAGCTGAAAGAAAAAGACCATAGATGGCTTGAGTCAGAAATTGAAATATTAACTGCAGTCAGTCACACAAATATCTGCAGGTATGCATCTGCTGCAAAAGAGAAAACTAACTACCTGCTATCTACTAAAATGTGTTCTTCTTTCATTACTACTACTACTACTACTACTACTACTACTATCTTCTACTTCTACAAAATCGATGGCATCAACCCTCATTAGGCTTGTGGAAGTATTCCAGACTCATAAAATGTGCTATCTAGTGTTGGAATTGCTTCAGGTCAGCTACACATCTGTTTACAAGAGGAGGTTACAATCAAAAAGTAAATCCTCTGACACAAATGATGTAACAGGGGGGGGATCTTCTGGAAAGGGTTGCAGACGACCACACTTTTTCAGGTAGTAGTAATAGCAGTATTATTCAACTTGTAGACCACAGTGAGAAATAATCGTATTGTCTGGTAAGTAATTGGGCGCGTAAACGTTGATATTCCGAACAACATAAACGACCTTCACATTGGTTGTGAATTGGGGAAAGTAGTAGTATCCATCACGCTGCGCCATTAATCCTCCATACAGATCAAGATGCTGCAGATGTCATCCGCAGTGTTGCCGGAGTTTTAGGTATTATTATCGTTTTTTATAATATCTAGCGGTAGTACTTTTTCCTTTCTTTTCTCACAGTTCTACAGTCTTCAAATGTAATCGTCATTATTTTGTACTTTCAGCATTACGCAATCCATCATCCTATGAATAGTAGTTGTTGTAGTACGTATACTTACATACATACACACATTATCGTAATACCGCAGACTATCTTCATGGCATGGGAATCATTCATCGGGACTTAAAACCACAAAACCTAGTATATAGGTTGGTTGCAACACCAAGTTTAAAAGCATCGTCGTCGTCGTCTACATTCGTTTTTTAATTCTTCATATCTTCACTTTATGAAGGACATATGTGTGTGTGTGTGTGTGTGTGTGTGTGTGTGTGTGTTGTCTTGCTGTTGTCTTTCTCAAGGAGCGATGCTAAAGGGGCACAGCTTGTCGTGACAGATCTTGGTGTTTTTATCTATGAATTAGAGAACATTCTGCAGCTGACACACACACACGCCCGCCAACTCACATTCACGTTGTGGCCACAGGCAGGATCGAGCCAATTATATGTCTATGTGTGTGTGTGTGTGTGTGTGCGGGTACCTAACACACTCTGCTCGCCTAGTTCCATAGTACGGGAAGAGACACATATTCGAGGAGAGCCGGCGATGTGTACTAATGCAATTGTTCTTT
>ADNK01000628.1:0-10359 GCA_000320545.1 Bigelowiella natans CCMP2755 | reverse complement strand
CCCCTCCCTCCTAATACAACCAAGCGCAGATCTGCATGACTAAACAACTGGACGAATATATTTATTACAACATCAGTTGCTTCTGGACAATGATTTCTCGCTTGCCTGCTGCTGCATCAACTCTAGCTAACATTGGAAGATGCATCTTCGCTCCGTCGCAAATAATCATCCGAAGAGGGAGGGGATGGCGACAGCAATGCAAAGCATCAGGAATGGCTACAACAGCTGATGCTGCTGCTGGTAGAGGTATCATCGAAATGCAGGTCGCCTTAACGATGATATCCAGCTGCTGATCTAAGATCTGATATTCATATATTGTATGATCGATGGTAAAATAGGCACCGCAGATAGACAACGATGCTTATGTTGCAAAAGGAGCAATCCTAGTCCAAAACGTCAAAGTTAGCGAAGGAGCCTCAATTGTAAGTTGTTCTTGCTGTTGTTGTTGTTGTTGTTCTTCTTCTTCTTCTTCTTCTTCTTCTTCTTCTTCTTCTTCTTCTTCTTCTTCTTCTTCTTCTTCTTCTTCTTCTTCTTCTTCTTCTTCTTCTTCTTCTTCTTCTTCTTCTTCTTCTTCTTCTTCTTCTTCCATGATTTGAGCTTAGATATGTTTTTCCCCTAATGTGGTAACATCTGTCATATCATCAGTGGTATAACTGTGTGCTTCGAGGTGATGTTGCGGTAATAAATGAGAAGGAGAGAAGAGATTGCCAGCGTATTCATAATTCGGTTTATCCATTTCTTTCAATTTGAGAAAGACAAGGAAGGGAGGAGCACATGTATGCGACAACCGCAACATTTCAATTTTCTTTCTTGTTGGCACATGCAATCGGTTGTGAAATTGTTATTTATCACCACATTATTCTATCCTGCCATAAATACACAGAGTATTCAAATTGGGAAGAATACGAATATTCAGGTTTGTTAGCAGATGCACCTTTGAACACGATATCCAGCAAAAACACAACTTGTGGCTTATTGTCGCGTTGTTGTTGTTGTTGTTGTTGTTGTTGTTGTTATGGTTTTAAATCTATACCAACAGGATGGAACTGTGATCCATGTAGCAAGTGAACAACAAGGCAATGATGTAGTAGTGGTAGTAGTAGTAGTAGTAGTAGCAAGGGACTGTGATCCATGTAGCAAGTGAACAACAAGGCAATCATGTAGTAATAGCAAGTACCACGTAATATTATCCATCAAGTTGAAACAAGGCAGCGGTTTCTCTTCTAATGAGAGGCTGCTCACACAAAATACTGCTGCAACCAAAATAAAGAGAGTGAATGATTGTACTATTCTCGTCCACAATAGTAGATACTACACTGCTGATATTGCTCGAGCGGTGCAAACTACCCATTTATCATCATCATCGTTTTTATGGAAATAATCAGGGACAAAAGGGAAATTAAATACAATCATTGGAGATGGAGTTACGGTATAAAAATGTGATGATGATGTTGAATGATGATGATAATGACATGATATCACAGTATTTGAAATAATTATGGAGAGTGGTAGTAGGTTATAAGAACGTTGTCATCAGCAAAGAGTCTCTTCTTCTTCTTCTTGTTCTTCTTCTTCTCAACATGTCCTGCTGTTTATGAGTTACGTCCACAATAAACACGCAGATTGGCCACATGGCTTTATTGCATGCATGTATCATTGAGGACAATGCATTTGTCGGAATGAAGGTAGTAAGTATTCGTGGAAGAATTGTACTAATTCTTAAATAAAATCCCACAACTCTTGATACGTTGATGTATTGAAGAATGATATACAATATATCATTCATATCTTTGTAGTCATGGTATCTTCTTTTCCTTCCAAGTTTGCTCATGTTACCATCAGCTTATGTCTAACCGTGTGAGCGTGGGGTTACAGCTGGCTATAATAATAAGAATAAGAAGAGCAAATGATGAACGACTCCTATTAATACTACTACTGCTACTACTACTTGTGTCAATTATAACAACAATACCGCCATCACCACCAACAAAAACAACATACAAGGCTTGTGTGATGGATGGTGCCGTTGTGAAGACTCATGGAATGTTGGCAGCGGGTAATGATAACTTTTAGTATAATGAAAATGATACCTACCTACCTACCTACCTACCTACATACATACTTACTGCTGTAGGCGCTTTACTTACCCCTGGGAAAATAGTTGGCACTGGAGAATTATGGGCGGTATTTATTTCTATTTCGTTTAGATATGTGATGATGATGATGATGACATGATAATGATATCCATGATCGAGATCACGACAGGGGTTGATGAGTATGGATAGTAATTTACATAATCAACCGAATGAAATATTGTTTCGTAATTGAATATTGTGTTTTAAGTACATCACTTATTTAATAAATTGATAAATTTATTAATCGTTGTTTTTAAAGGGCCAGCCTGCAAAACTGATGAGAAAACTCACTGAAAAGGTGCATTACATAATTCCTTAGAATATCGTTGACTAAGAGTATTGTTCTTGTCATCTGTCTTTAAAATTTAACATCTCTGCTTTATGAACATCGAAGGAGATCGAGAACATCTATAAAAGTGCACAAACCTATGCAAAATTGGCTGCATGTTACCGAAATAATCTTCTCACCGAATTCAGTTCAAACTGAATCTCTATGCTCAGAGGTTGGGGTCTCTTAAAAAACAGCAGCATTATAGGGAAGAGAAATGAGATCATGACATATTCATAAAACATTTATGATGTTTAAATAAGTTTCTATTATGTAGCAGCAGCTGTATGTGGATACTGCTGCATGCAAGCTACTACGTACGCTTATGCTACATAGCTTCTTGAAGACTCACATTTTTCATGTGTTATTAATTTCCTTTTGTTTGTACGTCTAGATCGATGCAATATGTGTGCTGGGCTGAATTCAAAGTAGGCTAATATGTGCAGCTAACTCGTGCTATGACGCTAGTACGCGCCAACATTCGATCCAGTCGCCAAAATGCATGGCTGGGCTCTGACAGTCTAGCAGTGAACCTCAAAATTACTACGACGTGTTTTGTAGCGTAAGTGCACTAATGCCCACCATGCGCAGTTGGTATCTGCGGCCACGCAATCCGTTTTCAATCTAGTTATGCATGAGCAAGGAAATTGACTACTCCACAGCATCGCAAAGACTGTAATTTGTCTCCGTAGCAATAAGCACGCTAGATCACCGTACAATAATCACTACTACCACCAGGTCGATGCACGGTAGTAGTAGTAGTAGTAGTAGTAGTAGTAGTAGTACACAATGCGTGCGTGTGCGTGCGTGTGTATGTGTCATAGTCAGCAGAGACATTTAAAGAGGTGAAACTGTATGGCAGCGTAGCTAGATGCGCATTGCGCTCAATCGATTATACGATCACGACCGTGCGTGCACGATTTCCAGTAGGAAAATGTAGCAGTACAATCAATGGTCCAATTGAGATATCGTATAAGATTAGTATCATATCATAATGAACTTGGAGGTTGAATATATTTACAACTCTGCGTGCTTCCTAATTATCACTTTTTGCGCACCGAAAACCAAGATTACTGGCCCCGCTGTCAGCAGTGTTGTGACTCCTAACGCATTAATAATTTTCATTAATGTTGTCACACACGATCATCATCTATACAAATTAAAACATATTCAGCAGCAACCTTGCAGCTACTCGATATCGATTGCAAAACTTTTCATTACAAAGAAAAGATCCACCTAAATTTTAGTAGGAAGAAATCGGAATTAGATTGTTGCAGCTTGTTGACAGAATCGTCTGTGTGTAGTAATATACGTGGTAGTAGTAATAGTAACTAGTAGTAGTAGTGGTAGTAGTAGTAAGTAGTAGTACCCTTTTTAACTCTTTCATTAGATGCGTGACTTTCAGGGCCTTTAGGATCTACCTGAATGAATGTAACAAACGATGGTGTGAAAGCAAACAACAGCACTAGGTCATTATTACTACCAAACACTTGAATAAATCCTTAATAGGTTGTTCGATGCAACTAACATTGTTCCACATGGTGATGATGCATCTCGTAAAGAATAATCAACGGAAATTACCTCTGGCTCAGGATTGTGTACTGTCGACCAATAATCACTGATCATGTATATATATATATATATATATATATATATATATATATAATATTTAGTAGCTTTGAGCAGCTACGTATTATTATTATTATCATTGAAAATATTATTATTGTAGCGTTGATACGGCAGAGTGCATTCCTTTGCAACACTACCGTGAGTGAGTGAGTGAGTGAGTGAGTGAAGTGGTGATGACTGGAATCGACGATACAAAATATATTGGCAGCAGCAAGCACGCACCTGACCCACTCCCACACGTTTCCAACGATGTGGTACAATCCATATTTATTTTGAACTCCTATTGTAAGTAAGTAGTACAACAACAATCAAGATTAGGCTGCTGCTGCTGCTGCTGCTGCTGCTGCTGCTGCTGCTGCATATCGATATGAAGAAGGTATAATACTATACTACTGGGTGAAAAGAAGGAACATTAACTTCTCTTGATGAAAGACGGATGATGATGTATGTTAAATCATGATCATGATCATGATCATCATCATCATCATCATCATCATCATAAACAACTCTCGCTTCTTCGTACCCATTGATTTAACCGGTGCAGTAAACTCGAAACCATCTTCTGCAATAAATAGAAATTACACGTGAGTGAGTGACTAATTCATGGCTGATTGTAATACTCCAGTACTTATCATCATCATCGTCTAAATTAATAATATTCAATAGTAGCACATGTGGTGTTTTCTTTCTTATTTTCAAATGCTGACAGACGTTGTTGCCATGAATGATGTCATTTGGCGCATTACTCACTCTCGACATCATTATATCTAGCAGCAGCAGTAGCATCGATAGAGGTGGGAATACTAGGAGGAGGAGAGGAGGAGTACCGGCAGTATTCTTGCAAATCTGTGGTTTTCCACTTGTCCTAAGAATTATAATGCAGCCATTGCCGTTGTTTGTGTTAGAAGTAAGTTGTTGATAATTTGTGATCGAGGAGAAGTAGTTCATTGTGCAAATGATATGTGATCGTTCGGAACAACACTCATCTTTCCAAGTAGTAGAGTAGTAGTAGTAGTTAGTAGCGGAAATGTGAATCATGATGAAAAACATCAATGTAATGACGACGATGAGTACCATCATCACCATGGTCATCATGATGACATCATCATCATCATTGCTGCAATGATTTCATTGAGCACTATGCGTTGTTGCATATAATTCAAATGTGCTCGTTTGTAAGGATTTCCGGATATGCACTTGTCGTTATCATCATCATCATCATCATCATCATCATCATCATCTTTATATTATACCTAGAAACGCCACAGAAATAACTGCCTTTAGCTAAGTTTCCCTGCCATGCATTCATTCGATGTTCTCCTGTGAATCAAATCGCAATGGTACTATCAATATTTCGTATTAAAAGCATAGAAATCTACCCATCAGATATCCAATCACCAACTTGCTTTTATTCCTAGTCTCCTTCTTGTTAACATTCTTATTTTTATTCTAAATCTTCTTACATAGCATAGTAAGATACAATGCTAATCTAAATAAATAACAAATATATGCCTACTAATACTTACTTAATTTACTTACTACAACCTCTCGGCATAATCAGATTTCCCCACGGAAATAACCTTTTCTCTTTTCCTCCTTAATTATTCGATTCATAGTATTAATATCGTATAATGAATATTGCTACCATAGTCCCCATAGTTTATTATTGTCGGGCATTGTAGTAGTAGTGGTAGTAGTAGTAGTAGTAGTAGTAGTAGTAGTTAGTAAGCATAGAGGAGTAGCAGAGTATCGTATCGATGATGAGATAATATGTAACTTGAAGGATCGATCATCGTAGGATGATTGTTGTTGTTGTTGTTGATGTTGTTGTTGATGTTGTTGTTGTTGTTGTTGTTGTTGTTGTTGTTTAAGTAACAGATGCATCCTGTCGTCTATTTTATAATTAATGATGGTTCAGATTCATTAGTAATAGTAGTAGTAATGCTATCCTATAATACTCCAAATATAGTAATGAGAGAGAGAGAGAGAGAGAGAGAGAGAGAGAGAGAGCAAGTTTGTTAGTACCCCGTGCTGCATATTCCCACTCTGCCTCTGTCGGAAGCCTCATCCTTATTGTCAAATGTTGCATTATTATTCATCATCATCATCACCATCATCATCATCATCATCATCATCATCATCACATTATTTAGTTGATAAGAAAAATCGTGATGAAAGGATTAGAATAATTCTGGGAACAAACAACATAGTATCGCGTCGTTATTATACCCTTTCCATTTGCAATAAGCAACTGCATCGTTCCATGAAACCTATGATGCGGCAACAACAATAGCAGCAGCAGTGGAAGAATATCGAATAATCTAATGAGGATGATTGGACACTTCACGATAATGATAATGATGATGATGATAATGCTTGATGCAAATGATATTGATGATGATATTGAACAAGATGATGATGAGCGTGTGATATTATTCTTTTGACGGAAAAATGAGGTGTTGAATATTAAGGATGATAAAAAAGGAAGTGTAGTAGTATGTATGTATCATTAGTGTATCCTTCTTCTCATGTTCATCATACATGGACAACTGGGTGGTCTAATATTTCTTCAATCCCTTTACTGCCTCCAAATGGTCGTGCCTTGATTGATGATCACACACGATTTCTCAGTAACAAATTCATGATAGTAGTATTGAATTCCACACATCAGCATGATGTGTCATATTGCTTACAATTGTAATACGCATGTTTTTATATAATACCCAGTATGCTCCTTCAACAGGCAACCACCATTCTGCACCAGCAACGCTTTTCGTAATCTAGATAATAGTAAATTTACGCAAGTGTACATAGTCAAAACCCGCTGCTGCTGCATGTGACCAGGGCGTTAAAAAAGAAGCAAATGGGATGATGATGATGATTATGATTGTATACTGGAACCTGAACTTCGGATCGGTAAAAGTAGGACGATGTCATCGATGATGGAGAAAAACAAAGAAGAAAACGACTATGAAGAAGAAAAATACGACAACAAATCGACTGTCCTTTAAAAGATGATAGGCTGACGAAGGCTACCTGTTTGTTGATGTGTGGTGGGACAAGTGGTTCGAAAACAAACGACCAATTGAATCTTTCCGAGTCAGTCTGATTATAGAAGTGTAATCATGATTTCTCATTTTCTATGGGGACATGTAAAACAAGACAAAAGGGCAAGGGTGGTGATGAAAACACAGCCAATCACTGCTACTACAACTATAACTACATCTACTTTGTATCCGGTAGCTTGAACAAATTGTAAAAACTTTCTGTTGGAAACCTCAGCGGAGTCGATGGAAAAATGAGAAACCTAACCATTAGTAAATAACCTTTAGAAAACTTATACACCGTATTATCACCACCCTCTCCTTCTTCTTATCCCCGTCACTTCTCATTTTCACTTGTTATTGCTTTGATGTCCCGCAAATAATTATAGTAGGGAAAGTGTATCTTGCTGTTTCTTCTTCTTTCATATTGAAGAAACCGTTCGCTTCCTCATCGGAGATTCCGCATCCCCGTCATAAATGGGCTTGTTGCTACCCATCCAAAAAGTACCTAATTTTTACACACGTTGAATAATAACTTAGATGTCTGCTTGTGCGGCCAATATGAAGATGATTCCTGACCTCCCTTTATAGAAACAACTTCATGTTCCGCAATCAATGACGACGAACTTTCCGATTCTTCCCCTTCTAAATGTGGCAGAGCTTCACGCCCATCAGCTTCGAAAGAGCATGACGACTGAAATTCCCCTCCTTTCGTCTCAGCATTTCGAGAGGTTGCAGAGCATCCGCATGAAGAAGATGAGGAGGAGGAAGAGGAGGAGGGTGAAGTTGCTGTCGAAGTAGAGGAGAAAGCTACAATGGTGACGAGGAGACTGAAGATATTTGGTGCCATCTGTTCGATCTGTCAAGACGACAGCGTCCCCTCCGGGCCTACAACTTCCGTGTTTCTCGCTCTGTAAAAAGAAGTAAGTGTTACACGTCTCGTCCTTGCCCGAATGATGATGATGACGACGCGGATACTTCGTTAGTATCTCTTGTCAAGAAGAAGAAGAAGAAGACTTGTGTGACATAATGGTGTACAAGTTTTGGAGCACACACAGCTCTTATGGGTTGTGTTGTTCATAGATCTCCGGATCTTGTTGTTGTGAGTTGTTGTGAGTTGTTGTGTGTTGTTGTTGGTTGTTGTGAGTTGTTGTTGTACATCCATACTAGATCTAGATACATGAAAATCAGTTCTTAATCTGTGAATAACTAAACTAAACAAACATAGGTGGGGAAGTGAAGGATGCGAATAGAATAATTGTAACTAAATTCCTAGCAACTAATAATAGCCTATAACTACTATCTAAATATTAGTAGAAAATAGGAAATAGTAGTAGTAATTTCCTAGTAGTAGTTCCTAGTAGTAGTAGGATCCTAGTAGTAGTTCCTAGTAGGAAAGTAGTAGTAGTAGTAGTAGTACATGTAGCAATAGCCGAGATAGTAGTAGTAGTAGTAGTAGTAGTAGTAGTAGTTCCCCCTACCTAACTAGGGAACAACACCATTGAACAACAACGATGCTAAAAAACAATAAGAGGAGGACTACCTACCACTGCGTTGCTGTCCCTCTCCCACCTACAACCCTATCCTCCTACAAATGTAACTCGTTCTCAGAATCTCCGCAGATATTGAAATATTTTGGACACTACCAAGCAGGAGGTACATCTAAATAGAACAGAGGCTGCGATTGGTTATTTTATAAGGAACAGGACATCATGGGATATTCCACAATCTACAACGTTTCCAGATTGACAAGCATGATGCTATTGCTGCAACTTTCGACCCTATCCTCTTCATCCCGTTCCTCCTTCAAAGGAAGCAGCGATGATTCGGATAATCAGGATCATCGCTATTATCAACCTTTGACTACTACTACTACTACTATTACTACTACTACTACTACTACTACTACTACTACTACTGCTACTGCTAAAGCCCTCACCTCATGCAGCTCAGCCCCTACTCTGTCCTCCCTGTTCGACAGAGCAGCTCATGCGAGGAGCAGACAACAGCGCATGCAGGGTTACAAATTTACCCATCTTAGCAGATTGCCACCGTTGTCATCAGATTCTCTGAACAGATGTCTCCCCTTCATATCTCGCCGCTGTAGTTTTCAGCTGAATTACAGATGCAAAAATTGTGTCACTCCCCGTGGTAGAACTGGAGGCGGGGGTGGCAACAATGTCCATGAGCGGCTTTCGTTGAAGTCCCTGAGTATAGATGGTACTCGCAAACGCCACATGAACATTATATTCATTGGCCATGTTGATGCCGGGAAATCAACCATAGCAGGGCACATCTTAGCAATGACAGGATCAATAGATGAGCGGACTATGGCCAAATGTGAGAAGGATGCCCGCGACCGAGGAAGAGAAAGCTGGAAATATGCGTATGCTCTGGACACAACAGAAGGAGAAAGAAACAAGGGGAAGACGGAAGAATGTGGGCAAGCATATTTTGAGACAGATATGACCAGATTTACGATTTTAGATGCTCCCGGACACAAGGGCTACGTTCCACACATGATAGGTGGTGCATCACAAGCAGATGTAGGTATTCTAATTATTTCTGGAAGAAAAGGAGAATTCGAGACCGGATTCGATAAGGGTGGCCAAACAAGGGAACATGCATTACTAGCAAAATCCGCAGGGGTAAAAAAACTTGTTGTGTGTATCAACAAACTAGATGACAACTCCGTGGTGTTAGAAGACGGGAAAACGTGGAGCAAGAGTAGATTCGAAGAGATTCAAAATAAGCTTTTACCATTCCTGAAACACGCTGGTTGGAGAGCACGTGATGTGACAGTTCTACCGATATCAGGTCTACAAGGTGAGGGGCTTGTCACTCCGCCATCGTCATCACGGTGCCCCTTTTATTCAGGGCCTAGTTTGATAGAGATACTGGACAATCTGCAATTACCGAACGACGATGCGGAGCAAAAAGACATAATATTTCCGGTAGTTAGCAGTTACAAAGAACGTGATATTCAAGTAACAGGAAAACTGGAATCGGGGATATTGAAAGTAGGGGATGTTCTCAAAATGCTTCCAGAAGGGAAAGAAATAACAGTCAATTTAATGACCGCTGGTGGTGAGGATCTTAATCAAGCTTTCCCTGGGGAGTCCTTACGGTTAAGCATTTCGGGTCACGACTTACCGCAGTTTAAGCAGGGATCCATATTGACAAATATTGACTCAAATCTTACAGCAGTTGTAAAGCTAGAGGC
>ADNK01000629.1:0-24480 GCA_000320545.1 Bigelowiella natans CCMP2755 | reverse complement strand
TCTTCTTCCTCCTCCTCCTCCTCCCATCTATTCCGAAATCATCATCATTATCACCAACACCACCACCATCACACTCCCTCGTTTGTGGTGTATCTATTACTACTCTTTAGTTTGCAGACATGCTTAATGACGTGTATTATTATCGTAATATTAATGTATGCAATTTAAGGTGGGGCTATTCGTTGCAAGATGAATATGAGAAGAAAGGCTATCAGTATATAAGCACTACACATGACGGCCCCCATTCTGCAATAATACAAGGGTATAAAACTATCCTCCCCCACCACCACCACCACCACCACTATCATCATCATCATCATCATCATTCTTTGACTGACTGAGAACATAGCGGCATGATAAGGGGGAGGGGGATAGGAGCAGGATATCTAAGTGTCTTCTATTATATCAGGAGACTGGAAAAGAAAGCTGCTTTTCCGAATAAAAATAATAATAATAATGATGATGATGATAATGATAACAATAACAATGATAAGAATTCTGAGAGCCACCACCACCACCAGCAGCAGCACCAGCAGCAGCATGAAAACGAGGATGATAGGGAATATGATGATGATGAGCAGGGTAGGAATAATAACGAGGAGGACGATACCAGAGGGGGGGGACCAGCAGCAGCAGTAGCTGAGGATCTACTTTATTCAGATAACTTCGATGAAATTGTGTCAAAAATGATTGATGCCAAGTGGGGAAAGCATGATGACAATGATGATGATGATCATCAACATCATCATCATCATGATCATCATCATCATCATCCTGCTGCTGCTGCTGCTGCTGCTGCTTTTGATAATGTAAACGAATTTCGCTCTGTTGCACGGTCAAGGAGAAGGTGATACTGATAATGATGATGATGATGATGATGATGATGATGCTAACAACATGGTTATGACTCCCTTACCATTACTGCAGTAGCAGCAGAAACATTATCATTTTCCTAGCTGTCTTACCATGTGTATATGATATCCCCGAAGGCAAAGAAGAAAATTGAACAAGAAAAAGAACAAGGAGGGGGAGAAGGGGATTGCTTACTTGGGAGGAGAGAAAACCAGGTTGATGAGTATTTAATAGCAGAGAATAATGTAAGTGCGATTGGAAATAGTATTATAACATCGCACCAGAAACTCGTATTACATTAGTGAAAGAATAGATGAGTTGAAGCATCTTGATGATGATGTTGATGATGGTGATGATGATGATGATTCTTTCATAGCGATAACAATCCACCTTTAATCGTTGTCTCCTCCCTCCCCCATTTCTTCTGCAAACAACAATTATTTATGAAAGTACGGGAGGAGAAGACTTAAACGAAGAAAAAAATAGTGCTTTAGATATTCTTCAAATGAAAATGGTTGTAGTAGCAATAGTCGCAGCAATAGTAGTAGTAGTAGTAGTAGTACACATAATACTTGGCTACTTCTTGTCAGTTTCAAAGAGTAAATCTGTTAGAATGTGAGAGTAGAACAACTATTTTTAAAAAAAACATTAGATGATGATGATGATGATGATGATTAGGCAAACATGATGAAAGATTACACAGGCTGCTCATCATCAGCCCCCCCATCATTATCTCCTCCTCCTCCTCACAAGAAGAAGTCCTTAAATAATGACTTATCATCGAGACTATTACAAGTGATAGCAAATGATGATAAAGCTGGTGTTGACGATAAGGGCAGTGATGAGGAGGAGGATGAGGGAGAAGGGGGTGCAAAGCAATGTGATCATCAACTACTAACAAAAATCACCGTCTTGGTAGTATTAATACACGCAGTACCATCATCTATTTATTACCTGGCTAACTAATCACCCTCGTTATCCTTTCTCTCTCTCTCTCTCTCTCTCTCTCTCTCACACACACACACACACACAGACACATAGATATGAAAACTTATTACTTGTTGACTCAGTATTGTATTACTATACTAGGAAGAGGAAGATGTCTTCTGTGACCATTGTGGAGCAATTCAGAAAGTAGTAGCAGTAGTAGTAGTAGTGGTAGTAGTAGCATGCATTACTCATCACTCACTACCACCACACTTGTGATGATTGCTATGGTAGTTGTTTGGTGAAATACTTCAATGACAATGAATGTGTGTGTTTGTGATATAGAAAGGGGACTTCGTCTTCTCATGCGACTCTTGTGCATCATTGGATATCTGCACACTATGCTTTGAGGAAGATCCTTCACTTGGAAGGAACCGCATCAAGGAGAAAGAACCTCCTCCCACTACTAGGGACGTTATTAGTGTGACTGAAGATTTTGCAATGCAGAATGTTTTAATGCAGGTGCTTTAGTATGGGTTTGTGGGGGGGTAGGGGGGGGGGGGGGGGGGTGTGGGAGTTTACTAGCATTTTGCAGACAATAGGGATGATTATTATAGTATTTATAGTAATAATGATAATGATAATGATAATTGGTAGTCCCGAAATGAAGGAGGAGGGGGGGGGGGGGGATAGCGGTTGTTGTTAGTATTTTATGCTTCTTTTTAATGGACAGTGGTATGAAAGAGGCAGAAGAAGAAGAAGAAGAAGAAGAAGAAGAAGAAGAAATAAAAGAAAGAAGAAGACTTTAATATGATGATGAAATAGAGCGCAAACGATCTTTTTAGTCATATCATCATCATCATCATCATCATCATCATCATCATCGTTATAAATAAATATCATTGTTAATCATCAAACACATATCTACGATATTATCCCTGTGTATCCACATTTCCATATCTTCTCATTTTCTCTCTCTTTATTTATATGTATACTACTGGAATGAACCTCATAGATGGGATTGAAAGTCGCTGCTCCTAATGGGTAGTAGTGCTTTAATCTATTAATAGTGTTGTTGTTGCTGGTGTTGGTCCTTCTCCTTTCTGCTACTACATACAGCGGTTGGCTGCTGCTACGACATTCATGTGGTGTTGTGTATGTTGTTGCAAATGGAAGTTATATTTGAGGACTAACAACGATTACAACAATCAATCAATCAATCAATCAATGAATAGGCGGAGAATTAGTCGTTTGCGTATCTCTGGCTATCGGTACCTACCACCATTCTTCTTCTTCTTCTTCTTCTTCTTCTTCTTCTTCTTCTTCTTCTGCTCATCCTGCTGCTACCCGCTACTACGTTGCTACACACTAATTGTTACTACTGGATTATCATCGATTCATAATTTCCTCTACCACATCATAATAATACGCATAGGTGTGCCTTCTGTGATTTTACAGGTTAGAGAATATGATGAAGATGATTATCACTAAATGACCATAGAGAATATGATGAAGATAATTATGACTAAATGAGCATTTTTCTCTGCCCTGCCATGTTCTTCAATAGCAGCCTTGTTCTCCTTCTCACCGTCACTAGTACTAAGATAATTGGTAAATGCTGGTATATGATGACATTACTCTCTCCTTCACTTCGTGGTCACTACCTCTCTCTCTCTCTCTCTCTCTCTCTCTCTCTCTCTCTCTCTCTCTCTCTCTCTCTCTCTCTCTCTCTCTCTCTCTCACACACACACACACACACACAGGGAAGAAAGTGTCTGATCCAATGTTTTGCCCCATGTGCGGCCACGTGGCATGCCTTTGGCTGGTAACTAATTTTTACAAATGCAGCAAATGAAGAAAGAAGAGATCAGAATAGATTATTGGAAATGATGTTTTCAATTACAATCTATGTAGTCGCTGTACAACTTTCATTATCATCCTTTTCGTCTATATGTCAGCAGCAGCAGAACATCGACCGGTAGCAAAAGAAGCTGCATCCCTCATAGAATAATGTTGTTGTCCTTCCCTTTCTTCCTCATCCTCCTCCTCCTCAGGTGCCTATGGATATCGATGAATCTGGTCTCGTGACTTATCCAACGAATTACAGAAAATGGGTGAGAAGGAGGAGGAGGAGGAGAGGAGGAGGAGGAGGAAAGAGTAGCATTGTAGTAGTAGTAGTAGTAGTAGTAGTAGTAGTAGAAGTAGGAGGTCGGGGAGGTCGGCTATAATACCTTTTAACGATAATAATGATGATGATGATGATGATGATGATATTGACGACGATGGGTGTACGATGTCTTCTCATTAGAAATTGTAATAATATATTTATGTTGTTCCTTCTTCTTCCAGGGAAGATTAGCAGTATCTCAGAATCAAGTCCTGTCCCTTGCTGCGTCCTCTGTGAGGGTAACATTGCATCACTGAGGAGGAGGAGGAGGAGGAGGAGGAGGAGGAGGAGGATTTGTTATTCTTAATTTCCCTCTTTTTTCGTACGTGCATACACCACTGTTTCTTTGGCTGCTGCTGCTACTACTACTACTACTACTACTAGCCCTTGTATGATGCACGATTCTGATACATTGCATATTGTTTGATAGAAACTTGGTCTTCGAGGAGTTCCTAAGAGCAAATCGTCTATTCCTTACGCATGTCTACCCAGCTCAAAAGGAGGAAGGTACTATCTGCTGGATCATCAATAATACAATAATCATCATAGCACGATAATAACGTATCATCACAAGAAACAAATGCATACCAAGAGAGAAATAACAGTGTACTACCAGTCATTATGAAGGATTGTCGTTAGATTCTATCAGAAGAAGTAGTACAAATTCTCTCAAAATAAGCACAAAGACACCAACGTATCTTTCGCCCAGTCGTCCGTCTGTCTCCCTCCTCACCATTCACTTATCGATTACTGTGACTACTACTACCATGCCATCTTTTACAAATCATAGATTTGACCCTGGATATATTCGTTATACTGAGAGTATGAGGAAGCCTCCTAAGAAATATGAGAAGAAGGTGTGATAATAATATATTACGCCTACCTTCTGCTAATACTAAACACGATCAATACATTGTAGTAATCCTTCTTTTACATGTGCTGATTATTGATTTCTCATAATGCAAGTTGAAGGTAAAGACTGCGGCTATGAGTACAATGTCGCTCCTCGAAGACGTGGCATATTAGAACATAGATGCATCATCTCACTAATGGTAATCACGCTGAGAATGGATGTAATTTCTCTTGTTATGATAATATAAAGGGCGTGAGATCAACCAACACTAAAACAACTAGGTTTATCGTTGTTGGTATGTAATCCTGCTGTATGTGCCTACGATCAGATATATGTATTCGTCTCGTGACATAACTTTTGCGAGTCAAAATTGTAATGCACACTCCCCGCTATCATACACGCCGCATACGTCCAGACATTACTTGCAACGTTTGGTGTACATCTGGTCATGCTAGCGCAGCAGATATGCTTATGCTTTAAAATTGTGGCATTTCGCTGGCATGCACGTCCACACATGTGCTATAATCGAGTCGATCATGTAATGTTCGCACGCATGTGTGCATTGTGCGTCATGTTGATTCGCATGTGCATGTGTAGCCTGCTAGTTAGCGCAGTGCACAATGCGTTCATTTGTTCATTGATACAAGTCCCATGCAGTCTATGCACCATTATGTGCACATTCACATGCTAGCATGTGGTACATATGGTAGGTCATTATTACATGCACAATACTTTAATGATAATGTCGATCCACCCTAACCCTAGAATGCAATATGCACACGTGCATTCAGTCGTAGACAAGGCTAGAAGGTCACATATGTTACGTATGTATACGCGAATATCGTTTATAAGATAGCAGCCTTGTGTGTATGTGTATGTGTGTGTGTGTGTGTGCGCGCGCGCGCGTACCTAGGCGTACTTATTGTATGCGTGCGCAACGTGTCAGATGTGTGCAATCAGTCTTCAAAGATAATTGAGAATACTGCCGATGTATTAGTTTCTACTTCATCTATTAAGTGTACTATGGATGCATAAGTTGATGTTTCGTAACTACTGCTACGACCGTAATATGAACTACAGCATTCATGATATAGAGTTGATGATGGTACTACTACTATTACTTCCTATGATGGTGATTTAGGTAGTAGGTATTGTTGTGACGTCTTTACTGCTGGTTAGTGGTGGAACACTCGGATGCCGTGGTGCACCATAACCATTCCGTACTCATCTGCAGCAGAAGTGACAGCTGAGTCACGAGTACTTCCTCCTGGTTGTGCAATGTATTTCACTCCAAATTTGGCTGCTACGTCGATGTTATCGCGGAAAGGAAAGAAAGCATCCGACGCCAGAGTAACCCTTCGTATATATATATATATATATATACAATATATAAGTACATTGTAGGTTGTAGAAACAATGCAGTACACGGAAATACAGCTACACCATTGTATTGTGCATAATGAATAATTTGCAATAAAACTATGTGGTGTTCTTTATGTTAGATGATGATGAGTAGTCTTCTGATGTTGTCACACCTACTACTACTACTACTACTAACACTGCTACTTGGTACTACCCAGTAAGATCATCTTTGAGAAAGTCCTTTTTCTCCTGCTCTGTTAAGGATTTTGGAGGTTCATCGAAATACTGAAGCCATGCCTTACGCTCAGGCCCCGTCATGTCGTTTTCATCGATATACTGGAGTCTGGCGTTTAAGCGTTCAACACGTTTAATCCCCTTCTTGAATTTAAGACCCCTCACCTTTGGATGCTGACGAAGGGACCAGATGCGCAGCTTGGATCCTGCCAACTTTACACAATCAACACGACTTTGTTGTCCAGCACCTACACCTACCATCTGACCACCCTTGGAGAAACCGACTGAGTTGGATTGAGTATACCTGATGATGATGACGATGATGATGATGATGATAGAATATAATAATAAGAAGGGTTCGGGGAAGACAACAAAGGAGTGATCAATATCCTCACCACTCCGCTAAAGCAGCACAAATGCACATCATACATCATCAAATTGTTGTTTATTACAGGCAAAAAATGACTACTACTTTGCGCAGATTGTTGCGAGAATGCCGTCAATGACCGCTGAGTCAGGGTAGTCTTTGTTCTTGCTTACAACATTTTCGAACATCTTCTTCGTAACGACGGTGTCATTTCTCTTTTGAGCAAATACTAAACCATAGACCTCTCGGTACTCATTTGTTGGCGGCTTGTAGCTTACATCTCCCTCCAAGATGAGGTACTTTCCTCCTTTCTTTTGCTTTAGTATTTCGAGGGCCTTTTCATCATACCCAGGAGCAATGATACCGTCACTTACCTCTCTTTTGAGGATCTTCGCAGTTTGCTCATCAACCTGAGTGAGTTAGTGAGTGAATGGTCACTATGAATGTAATAACATCACTAAATATAAGAAAGGATTGTTGTAGCTGTGTAATAATAAGAAAGAACTGCTTTGTGACAACAAGAAAGAAGCTACACCAGCAAATAGTGTTGGTAGTGATTGTAGAACTAGTAAGTATAAGTGTCTAATTGGTACTACTATCATCTCAGCAGCGGCCTAAGTTACGCTTGTAATCAATTTACTATATGTGAATGATGACTGGACTCATAGCAGCAGCACAAGACAAATAAGTAGAGTACCTTATCAGAAAGAGCAACGAAGTCTCCGAAAGAGGATTTGGGGTCAGCATGACGAGCACGAATATATGCAGCAGCAAGAGGTGTAAGTGACTTTGCATCTACATCATATACATCTGCAAGGACTTCGTCGAGTTCAACGCCTACGGCTGCTCCAGCTGGGGAAACGTGCTTGAATGAAGCAGCAGCTGGGAGATTAAGAGCCTCCTTCAGCTCAAGAACTAGTTGCCATGCGTTTAGGGCGTCCTTGAACATTATAAGCAATGAGACATTATTATTAAGATGATAGATAACAGCTATTTATTCATTAATCCTTTGTCTCTCCTTCTGTCATTGTATTTCTTCCTTTATTCCGTCCTTCCATAGTTGGTTGGAAGGGCATAGTTAGTACAAATATTATTACTATTATCATTATGCTATGCTTCAACCAAACAGAAAAGGGCTCCGAGAGGAGGTAAACAGCGTATCATATATATATATATATATATATATATATATATATATATATATATGTGCGTGGTTTGTGTGTGTGTGTGTTATAATATTAACGCACGCATGGAGGACATATGCTGCTGCTTTTGAGTTTTAAATCTAGAATATGTTAATACCAAGAGGTTGATATATCCTGGATTTCCGTTCAAAACCTGTGAGAAATGTGATATTTAATTTATTTATTAAAGGGTTTGTATTTATGATAATGCTATCCCGTGAAGAAAGGTGGCACCTCAAATGGCATCTTCGAGGCGTCCTTAGCTGCATCTTTTATTGCCTGGTCCTTCTCATTAGACCAAGTCTTTTGATCGATTGTGTAGATTGCGGCAAACTTTTGGTGCGGATTGCAACCGTACTGCAGATGAGTCCATTCACAACACAACACAACAAACTTTTGGTGAGGATCGCAACCGTATCACACAGTACAACAAACAATAAGTATTACAAACAAATGATTACGATATTATTTACAAAGAACAGCTTTTATTACTTTGAGGTTCCGAACAAAGTTGTAAACTCGAGAGGTTTCGTTCGACTCTGCCATGATCCTAGATAGAAGCACGTAGTTCTTTTATTTCTTCTGTGCGTGTTCTTCTCTTTCTCACTCTCCCTCTCGAAACAACTAATCTGTAGAGAGTAATGATGTTGAAAATGGTTACTCATAGATGTTGCTGTATGTTCTATACTTGCGTGTTTGTAGTTCGAAAGCTTGTACCTGAGGTAGTAGGTAGGTAGGTAGGTAGGCAGGTAGAGGAGTTGTGTGTTTTGGAAAGTGGGTGAGGAATGATGATGATAATCCTTTCATTAACTACTACGAGTACAAGGAGTATCCCCTGCTATAACTTGTACTACGACATAACGAACACGAAGTCGCATACATCAAATACCTTGCATGCATCTAATTATAAATAGGAGATAAGAAAAATCGCCGATGAGACGTATCAACCGGAGAAATGTTTTGGCACATTATTTCCTGTGAAATTCGCCTAATTTCCACCATGCCATTGTGGATTAGTCTCCGAAGCAGCTCCGATGAAAAGAATAGTTCGGTGAAGAACAGATATAATTATTTATTCGCACTTCATCTTCTTCTTCTCCTCCCTCCTCCCAATTCTTTCAATCTCCGATGCTCATCACTCCACTCGTTGCAACGAGGACTCGCTCTATCATTTTATGACGACGATCATCACGACAACCTCGACGATCCGCTTCAATATTGAGCATTCAGATCGTTAAAAATCATGGCGGGAAGAGAAGACGCTGAGGAAAAGGTGCTGAAAGAGAGCTTAGAGGAGCTTCAGTCCCACCTGAAGCAACTCAACCATGCACATAGCCTCGATCCTTCAAATCAGGTAACTTCATGTATATACTACCCACCAAAATTTCTTATATGAGTGCGAAGTATACGGTTACTATGGCCTTATGTAGGGGGTCACAAATCTGAGGACACAGTGCGAACAAGCGATACAATTGACGAAAGAGAAGTCAGTCGATGATGGATAATACATACGTGTATATATATATATATATATATATATATATATATATATATATATATATATATATATATATATATATATATATATATATATATATATATATATATATATATTAATGAGAATTTCTGAATAGATAGATATGAGTGAAAACATAGCAATATGACCGGAGACTTATTCTTACAACGCACGCACGCACGAACGAACGCGCCAACACGCACAGATCAGAACAACTCTCAATGGTAAACATGACTTATTATTACCTCAACTGAACAACCCTCAATGGTAAACAACACAGGATTTTTAAACTTCGCAAGGCTCGGTTACTTCGACAAGTTGAATGTGGAAATTATACAACAAAAGATAGAGAGGGTCTTTCATCTTCAATGAATTCTGCAAAAAGGGCAAAACTTGGAGATCCTACTACTAAAGTGGGCATGGGCCTTGCTGCTGCTGCAGATGTGCCACCGTCTTTCTGCTCTCCAATTGTCAAAAACCACCAACAAAATGTCGTTGAAGCTTTCACTCTCACAAAGTAGTCTGTCTCATCTTTGCGATCTTTGCGAGGAGCAGCATGCAAAAGAGAGCATATGCATTGCACAACTCGTTAATTCATACACTACTACTACTACTACTACTACTACTACTACTACGACTTCTACTACTACTACTGCAACGTGTGTTTAGAAAGAATATCTGTCAATCTTTTCTTCTTTCTTCTGAGAATTTTTGTTTTGTGCCCATAACTATTTATATTACTACTACTTGCGAAAGATCTGGGGAAGTTAAGACAACCGACAATTGGCAAATAGGTTGTGATGATTACTATCACTATAATAATTAGCATTATAATGAAAATCACGCTGCTCAGAGAAGCAACAACTGGATGGTGATACTACATGATCTCTCTTCTGCTGCTACTATTTTCACATTTTGTTATTATCCTCCTCCTCCTCCTCCTCCTCCTCCTCCTCCTATGATACACCCTCAGGGTCCAAGTGTGAAGCATTGTATCGAATGTTAGACGGATCTGCTTACTGGCTTAAAGCAACGGTCTTTCTTTGTCAGTGTCATCAACCATCATCATCGTCATCATCGTCATCATCATCGTCACAACTACAATTTAGATGATAATTCCAACTTGCTTATAGCATATGTAGTGCTGTATATGTCTTTGTTCGTTGCGCTCATCTATCACATCATCTTTTTGGCAGATTATTTCTCGAAGCAGCACGCAAAGAGAAGGATTTCCTTCCGCCGCTGCTCCATCGTCATCGTCATTATCATCATCATCATCATCAAAGTTGTTGGCGATGATGCCAGATACTACTGCGAAAAGTCAACATTTACATGGCCATTGCAAAGAAGAGGAAGAAGATGTTCGATTCAAGGTAAGTCATTTGATTTGAATAGTTTTGATATTATCGTATGAAGCACATGAGTATATGCATCATATCTAGGTGGTAATATTGACTCCATTGGAGAAAAGAAGTATTCCATGCAATTTCTTCCTAAATTCCGTGAATGGTTGTAAGTTTGGGGATGCAGGCTGCCGTAGAAGTCACGGGTATGTAGTAGTTGTAAATCCTGATCATGATGATAGCAAATGAAGGATAAGATGCACTGATGCTATCTTAACATCTTCTTCAATCCCGCTGCTTAAGTAATAGCTATAATTAATCCTATCACAAATTCCAAGGTACTTGAATAAAATCTAAATTTAACCCTCTCACAATTTTAAGGTACTGGAAAAAAAGAAGCGAGATTAGGTATGATTGATCTATACTTTGCCTCGTAGATGTGATTGTTGATATATGAGCAAGTAGTAGCATGCATTAAGATACTAGGTAGATCCTGGCCTGATAGATGATATGTTATGATATTAATGCTTTAAAGGCCAATCAATGGTGGTGGTGGTGGTGGTGTGGAAGAAGAAATAGTTCCGGGAATGAGGTTAAAGACAAGCAGCAGTTCTGTAGCTGTTAAAGAATGTCTTGCTAGATACAAGGTAGTAATAATAATAATAGAAGAAGAAGATAATGAAGATGCTGGTGTCGTTCATATATTATTCGGATAATAGCACTGCTCCAAGGTTATTGTAAGGCCAATTTATCAATTCACATCATTGATACTTGCTACTACATGATAATAATGATAATAATGATAATAATCATAAATAATATAATATGATGATAATATTTTATTCAGGGAGATGAGTTGTGGTATCCTGCAATGATCAAGGTGCTCTTGTTACAATTATTATTATTTTTATTATTATTATTATTATCAGCATTGACATCCTTTAGTGATATATTGGTACATCTCTCTCTCTCTCTCTCTCTCTCTCTCTGTGTGTGTGTGTGTGTGTGTGTGTTTTGTGTGCGTGTAAACTATCCATAAACAATATATATTATTTATTATATATAGCATCATTCGTCGTCGTCATAAACATAATTAGCGTCAACAACACCGACTACAACAACAACAACAACACTTACAACTACTACTACTACTACTACTGTAAGCAGTCCGTTGAAAGAGTCTCCTCCTCCTCCTCCTCCTCCTCCTCCTCCTGCCCCTCCTCCTCCTCCTCCGGCAAAGTTATACTACCCACAACAGCAGATGAGGTGTGGAGAACAAAACAAAAAGAAGACTACAAAGAGAGCAACTAGAAGAAGAAGAAGAAGAAGAAGAAGAAGAAGAAGAATGAAGAAGAAGAAGAATGAAGAAGAAGAAGAGGAAGAAGAGGAAGAGAGATCACAGGAGGACAACAAACAGCAACAACTTATAACGACTACTATGATGATGATAATGATAATTTATGATAGGAAAAATAGATTTCAGCAATAAATAAGTAGATAGAACAATGATGATGATGATGATAATGATGATGATGATAAGATATCAACATACGACTCATAGTAGTAGCAGCAGCTTTGAAGTAGTAGTAATATTTAAGATGGTATATTATTTATGATGATGATGATGATGGGATATTCTCATTATTAGCGATAATACGATCACACACACACACGTACTCGAAATATTAGCAATGAATTGTTGTGACGACGTACGTACATTAGCAGGAAGAGCAATCAGTACTATTGTTATATCGAGTTGTATATCATGGCTATCAAGACTCAGAGGTACAAGTAGTTTATGTAATAATTTAAAAAGAGATGATGATGATCATCATGTTCCTTCTTCTCAGTGTTTATACCTCTCTTTCTTCTTCCTTCTGTCCTTTGCATACATTCTCGTCGTCTTCGTCGTTTTGCTGTCTGCTGCACAAAGGAAATACTTCCAAGAAACCATATCTCAAACATGCCAGAGAAGGTACAAGTAGTATTATAAATATACTTTATATTTGCATAAAGTAAGAAGATATGGTGTTCCAGATTCATTATGGGAATAACAACCACGACAGAGATCAGAAAGCTAGGTCATCAATCTTCTTGTCATTTGCTGCACTTATTCTTCTTCTTCTTCTTCTTCTTCTTCTCCAATTATAAGACATAATGACTATATGTGTACTGCTAAAGGCAATGATAAATGATATTTTGCAAGAGTGTATTGTGATATATTAGTGTACAACTACTACTACTACTACTAAAGTGAATAGGAGAAAAGATTATCATAAGCTGTACAATTAATGATAATGATTGGTCATCATACAATCCAGCAATCAGTAAAATCAAGATGATCATGATCATGATGATGATGATGATGATGATGATAATGATGATAGAGATGATGAGTAGATTTATTCAAATAATGCAAAGCATATCACCATGTGTTACACACAATAATAGGAATTTGTATGGGATTCATAATAATAACAGTATTTGGAAGAAAAATCAGTTATAAAAATGTAACACACTCAGATCATCCACCATTCTGTATAATAATGCGGAAGATGGCGAGGATGCTGCTACTGCTACTACAATTAATGTATATCATAAATATCATAATTTGATACTATAAAGTATAATATGAGGTGGATATTCTCCTTTGCATAAATGATGTAGTAGTAGTAATGTAGAGACCTGTGCCTCCTTCCTCTTTAATCAACAACAACAACAACAACAATAATAATAATGATAATGGTGATGATGATTATTGAAGTCGTCTCTCCTCACTCCTCTCAATGAATAAAGTGATCGTGATCACTGTTAGTGAGTGGTAGTAGCATGCTCCTTATTAATCTCCTTCCTTACTACCACCACCACCACCACTACTACTACTACTACTACCCATGCTACAGTTAAAGTGATATATTTCACCATTACCATTTTGTTTAGAATAAGGATGATGATACTGCTATGGTGACATATCTCACCATTTCCACTTTGTTTAGAATAAGGATGATGATGACGATGACAGTAGCAGCAGCAGCAGCAGCGAGGAGGAGGAGGACAGTGATGGAATGAACAAGTCACACGCATTTAAAAGAGGGCTCAAGGTGGTGGTGGTGATGGTGGTGGTGATGGTTGTTGTTGTTGTTGTTGTTGTTGTTGTTGTTGTTATCGTCGTCAAGTAGGCAATGTTAGATTATTGTTATGTAAATAGAAACAACAACATCATGGTGATATTAACTCTCAATAACGCCAAAGATGCTGCTATAACCCTTCTCCTCCTCTTCCATATTTATCATTATTAATACTATACTATTATTATTATTATTATTATTCACCCGTTTCTTACTTTGATAGTACAGCATGTATTTCCTCTCCTCCTCCTCCTCTTCCTCCTCGGTCATTATCTTATCATCAACAGAGCGGCCTACTAGATGCTAAGATGCAATATTTCGGACGATGGCAAGCACACACAAGTGGATTTGGAATGAAGATACTGGCTAAATACGGGTTATAGTTAGTATTGCAAGTAGTAGTAGTAGACCTGATAATGATGATGATGATGATGATATCCCATTATATTATCAACCAGTATATACATACATGAGCACGTCCTTTCTCCCTACCCCCTCCTCTCTCATAGTACCATTTGTTCTATTCTCGCCCACTTACTCACTATATGGTTGCTTACATGCTGCTGCTGCTGCTCCTACTGGTCATCCTTCACGTTATTCTTCTTCTTCTTCTTCTTCTTCTTCTTCTTCTTCTTCTTTTTGTTGTTGTTGTTGTTTTTACCCTTTTTATTTAAGATATAAGAGAGGCCAGCCACTAGGAACGAGTAGAGAGGGGGGGGGAGAAGATAGACGCTTGGTAGTTGTAGTTGTAGTTGTGGTAGTAGTAGTAGTAGTTGTTGTTGTTGTAGTAGTAGAATCAGGAGACCAAGCAGAAGTGTGTGAGTGAATAGCGAGCATACCCTTTTCTCAGAAGGGGATGATGATGATGATGATGATGATGATGATGACTCTGTTAGTAGTAGAAGTAAGTAGTCTCTCTGTAATAATAAAAGTAGTGGTAGTGGTATTAGCAGCAATAGTTGTGGTACTTCAGTCTTGTTGTTCTCATACTTGTTTCTGTTGTTACTTGAATCTTCTTCTTCCTGGCCATGGCCCATGATCATCATCAGGTGCATCCTGTTATCCCTAAATTCGTTGTTCCTGGGCGATCTTTAGATTATGCCTTTGACCATACAGAGTTTCACAGGTACTAGATGTGAATGAAGGAAGAAAAGGGGAGGGAGGAGGAGAGGAAGAAGAAGCAAAAGAATAACAACACATCCATTGTGCTGTATTTAGTACGTAGTAGCACAAACCAACTGATATTACAAGATATGCATTTCTAATGGTCATATTCGTATTTCTTATGGACACCATCATCATCATCATCATCATCATCATTATCATCACTATCATCTTTTCTTCTTCTTCTTCTTTATTGTTCTTGAATAGAAATAAGTATCGTCATCACGAGAAAAATATGGAAAGAGGGGGTGCGTCAAAACAGACACAATCATCATCATCATCATCATCATTAATATTATTATCATCACTACTATATTCTGTCCTGCGCCATATTTCCGTTGTTGATACCCATTTTTCTTCTTCTTCTTCTTCTTCTTCTTCTTTTTCCGTTATCTTTTTTAAATGTTGTTCTCTCTTGCAATTCATTTGTGTTCATGCCAACAATTTTGTTATTATTATTGATTGTTGGTTGTGTTATTGTGTTTTTCTATGTTATCGTGAAGTAATCTGGTCCAATATCTACATCATATACATCTTACTAGCACTACCAATATTAGAACAAGTAATGAATAACAAATAATTGATGCTGCAGGTTCTGATAAGCAGCTCGAGAACAAGAAGAAGAAGAATGGGTAGTAGTATGAGTAGTAGTAGTAGTAGTAGCAGTAGTAGTAGTAATAGTAGTATTCAATTGATTATTGCATGAGAAGAAGAAGAAGAACAAGAACAAGAACAAAAATGGTGAATTTTATTATAATTCAGCAGCAGCAGCAGCAGCATCATGATTCTTTTAGTAGTTATTACTACTATTTGGTATGTGCTACTACTAGTAGATCATTGCTCTTTGAAATGATGCTACTTCAAGTTTGCCATTGATTCATTGATTTATTCTTTTAAGGGGGGGAGAAAACAATTGTTCTTCAGTATTTGATTTGATAAATGCTGCTGGTAATAGGGTGATAGATAGAGTGATTATCCATGATGTGATTAGTTGATTAATTCATGCATTGGCTTGTGTTGTATCATAGTCGTTGCAGTAGTAGTAGTAGCAGTAGCTATAACCGAAAATAATAAAAAACGCTGCGTAATAAGCATCAAGGTGATTGTTTGTTTGTGTATGTGTGTGTGTGTGTGTGAGTGTGTGCATACTTTTACCACTTCATATATCAGTACGTGTAAGCAAACGAAACCATAAATAAATAATAGGCAAGATTGCACAACCAAGAAGTGTAGAAATGATGATGACGGAACCTACTACAAGTTCCTCCTCCTATACGAGCATGGCAGCATTGTCATCGTCGTCATCATCTCGATATGTAGGCATAAGTTCCACTGATAACGATTCTTCAAAGGTTGTTTGTGTTGTGGGAATTGTTGTGAGGATGGTCATGATAATGATGATGCTGATGATAATGATGATGATGATGATGATGATGATGATGATAATGATGGCTCACCAATAGTTTTGGCAACGTATGAATCATGCAGTAATAGAGAGTATAATGATCCTACAGTACCATCGTCATCAATCTAGACCAAGGAGTGAGAAAGATACAAGAAGGTCTCTCATGGAGGTACTGATTCACATATCATTTATATATATAGCAGCAGCAGCCATCGTTCTTTAACCGCCGTGACAAATATACGGTTATTAACAGCAATCATCTATGTCTTTATTCATCTCACAACACACACAGATACAAGACAAGAAACGTCAACTTGAGCGGAAGGTAAATCTGGACAACTACATATTAAAAACTGTGTATTACACACTTCTATGACGTCACTACTACTACTACTACTACTACTACTACTACTACAACTACTACTACATCGATGATTAGACCGACAAGAACATGGTTGTTGTTTAGCATGCCTTATTATTTTTCTATGCTACTATTGTTGCAGCATCTTCTTATTTATCATGTAAAGAAAGATGAACTAACAAAACAATAACGACTTGCAGCATCAGTAGTAGTAGTAGTAGTAGTAGTAGTAGTAGTAACACACGTACGTACTACAACTGCTAATTAAAGCTACAGCATCTTCTCTTACCAATTGAGAGCACAACGAGCATGCTGTATCAGCATCTCATCATCGTGTATGATGGCCATGTTACTGCTGTTTTTAATTATCGTGTCAATTAGCTTCGCCAATTTGCAAAATCTCTGATTCGAAATGCAACGGGTAATAGTAAGATTATTGCTATTTCTTGTCATTTTATCATCCATCTCATCCCCAGCAATGAGTTGTACTTTCCTTATAAATTTCTCTGCTGCTGCATAACTTGCGGCCATAAATCATCGTCATTCTCAATAATCGTCATTTTCAATAATTGTTATAAAGGTGGTGTTAACGCTGACTTCCGACATCGGCATGAAGAAGCTAGAAGGGAGCTAGAAACCATCAAGAGACTAGAAACCTCTCTCAAGTGAGTTTGTATTTTTCATCGATTATCGATAAGAAGAAAATCAATGAAGATATAACATTTTTCGCAAAAGAAGATTTGATGATGTTGTCAGACCACAATGGATGGTGTGCATTTTATGAGAATGCATATTTAGTGATTAGTTCGTTACATTATGGGATTATTGTACGTTTTCAGCGATTCCCTCAAGATGCGTAAAGGGAGGAAATCCAAATTCAAGTTCTGACATACAGCAACTTAAACGCAAAATATATCTATTATTTAGAAGATCATTATAACGCATTCGATCTGCGTGTGGCCGATCGTACATACTACATCTTCCAAGAATACATTGCATGTCAAGATGTAAAAAAGTGCGCCTGTGAACAAATAATGCGTGCATGTGAGCAAGCTTATTATTTTGAGACAAGATGCATACTAGTAGCGCAAGACATATCCTCATCTATTGCAGCTTTACAGCCTCGCTGCATCCAACGCTGTTATACATGTCTATGATTTTGCACTGCACGCAGTGCTTTGTCTAATGTGTCAACAATGTGCGATTTGATCATTAAAAATTTGGTTTAGCCGCGCCATGGCAGCTAGGTACTGCTACGATTCCATTAACAACCATTTTGTCTTGTTTGTGTGTACACTTGTGCCCCGGCACTCAACTAACCCATCTAGCCATGTCTACGCATTTCTAGGTTTGCACAAATCGATCTAGAAGTGTACGTTAGTGCTAGCTAGCTAGCTAGAGCAGTCAGATAAAAATCGGCACAGCTAGACAGCCTAACACTAATAGCCTCTTATTTGCAAAGAAAATGCATAGTCAGTGGTAACTACACACAAGACAAGGTTCGTACACAACGCAGACAATTGCGGCAGCAGTACTAGAGTAGTAACTGGTAGAACATTGTACGTAGGCATACTAGTTGGAAAATTTCATCACAACACATCATGCATGAATAAACACATCATAGCAGAAACTAATAGATTTAACTTTAGCGCTAGTTGCATAGTATAGCTACATGAGGATGACCATTGAACAAATTTAATTGATTAATTATATCCATCTTACACATCGTGCGCAGCATGTACGTGTACGAGTGCGACAATACAATATAAACTATAGACACAGTTGTATGAACTAGCAAGCTAGTAGGGTAGACAAGCACTGTAATACATGGTACGCAATAAGACGGATGTAATACTAATCAATTAAATTTGTAGTTCATTGGTGTACGTACAAGCATGTGTTCGCGCCCTGCACGCAACTGCTCCAGGATATTGTAGGTGCAAATAGACACAATGGAGTATCCGTCATGGAACACTATACACAACAAAACGACTTTGGAAGTCATATAATATATAGCATGTACTCATCATACATTAGCATCATGCAGAGCAGTAATGTATAACATGTACCCATCATATGCATCCGTATTATATATATATATATATATATATATATATATATATAGAGAGAGAGAGAGAGAGAGAGAGAGAGAGATATCCGTCTTATATATTAGCATGATTTCACGCGCATCTCTAGACTCCATGATGGCCTGGCTAACTAGATGGTATGTCCACTGCCTATGCGTATGACCACCGTGAAGTGAATATGCTTTACCATCATATCACCATGTGATACTTACTTATTTGTGATAAATTATGCAAGTTGCGAATAGGCACGATGAAGCACGCCTAAGCACGCCTTATTTGGTTGTTCCTTTTGTCTCCTCATTTGCTGATGCTTGTTCAATATATTTCACAAAAGTTTGGGAAACTAATAAGGGCCATATCAAAGATGCATCTCCGTAAACCTGATATGTACATTATATATATATTGATATATATATATATATATATATATATATATATTATTGAGAATATATATGTGACTTTGTGTAGGCCGAATAGAGGAGGGGTAAGAATGATCCATTGAATATCTCCTACCTTCACAGGCTTAGCATCTAGACGAATTTTGCCCCATGATATAGCCTAAAAAATGATAATCATGCAGAGTAGTAGTAGTAGTAGTATGTGTGTGTGTGTGTGTGTGTGTGTGTGTGTATGATCAACAAATAATAACATGTAGTAGTCATCGTCTACATACCTACAAATTCTCCTCCTAATTAACCCATCAGTCGTCTACATATCTACTACACATTCTCCTCCTAACCTCATCAGGCCGAGCTCCTGAGTCTGAGCCATCAAATTCCTACACACATGATTGTAATAGCCAGGCTAAATTGACAACAAGTCAATTATACAAAGAAATTCAAACGGAAGATGATTGAGAATAAAATAATATTTTGAATAAATATCATGTTGGTTTTTAATAAATGTAATTAATTATGGTTTGATTTTGATATATTGTTGATTGATATACCTGGCCAGTGTTCACAAACACTGAAAAGTCTGCTCCTGTAATCGTAATAGTAGTACCAGCAAGCAGTAGTTGTAGAAGTAGTAACACAAAGTAGTAGTGGTGGTGGTGGTAGTAAGTGAGGATGATTATTTTTCTCTGCTGCGTTTGACAACTAGTGATGACTCCTGCATCTTGTCACACACACACACACACACACACACACACACACATATATATATATATATATATATATATATATATTCTCAGCACTAAGGTCAATAGTAGTTGTTGTTGTTGTTGTAGCTATACTGATGGTGATGAGGCGGTTGTTGGGTAGTGGAAGGACTTATCGTTATTAATACTACATTGAATCAATAATGAGAATCATCATTACCATTTCTCATAAGATTGGCATTGCAGATATGATGCTTTACAATGCCTCCTATCAATTATCAATTTTCACCAAACAAAGCAACCATTCACAATATTAATGGTATATAATTTTGAGCACAATCTTTTCATCTAAGGAATATCATCATTTTTATCATCTCTAATAATTGTAGTACATACATACCCCCGAGAATAATCATTCCTGTCTTAGGAGCATTCATTGCCATTTCTAGCCACACAAACAACAACAACAACAACAATAACAACAACAACAACAACAATAACAACACGATAATATCACTACATGCGTCCTGCAGTCAGTCCTAGTAGTTAATAGTAGAAGAAACAGGGGGGAGACAGAACAAACAGCTGCTTCTTCCAAATAAATACATATATATATATATATATATATATATATATATATATATATATATATATAATACATATATTCACCAGCACCATTTATTTTCTTGATGTCCTGAGCAGTATCGATGATCATGCCTTTGAAAATAAATACATGTAATTGAAAATAAATACATGTAAGAATGTATGTAAGTAGCTAGGAAAGAGGGCAGAACAAGAGAAGATAGTTAGTAGTACTAGTAGTGTTACATTAACAACGTTCATGTATTCTAACTGTGGGCAGAGAAGTAGGGTCATCATCCATGATGTATATATCAAGAGTCTTATCACCTTCCTTTTGGTAGGAATGGAAAAATACCACATCTCCAACAGCACTGAAGAAGGTTATTAATTACCATTAATCAGTACTAGTAATCACAATCATCATCATCATCATCATCAACGTGCAGCGATTTATCCTATTTAGTATTATAACTATATAAACTTCTACTACAACTGCTGCTGCTACTACCCGTCAGTTATTGCTGGACAAAAAATGGGAATATCATTCTTGTAGGCCTTTATTATAGTAAGTAAGTAAGTAAGTAAGTAATGCTGCTGAAGGTGGTGGTGGTGGTGAATCGATGATCAATGGAGGCAGAGGCTACAGAAGGAATAATACGCATCACTATAACAAAAATCTGTCGTAGTCGTTATCTTCAAACTGGTGTTGTTGTTGTTGTTGTTGTTGTTGCTGCTGCTGCTGCTGTTACTACCAGTAGTACTATTATTAGTAATAAGGAATAACATACTACCCAGTACAGAATGGAGTCTTTATTATCAATCTCTTTCCCCTTATTGTTATTTTCAAAGTGCAGATGATACATATGATGACAACAGACAACAATACTTGGAAATCATATTATCACTGAGATCGATTGGGAGAGAAGAAGAAATGATGTTGTAATAGTATTGGTAGTACCATGCGTCTTATTATTTTGGATGGAGAAAAGACTTCTCCAGGCACCCAAAGCTGTTGTAGTAGTAAGTAGCAATGATGGATATTGGAAAACAACATATCATGCATCATCAAGTAGCAAGGATGTATATTGAAATTGATGCTGCTGCTGGCTGTCATATGGGAGGGATGGAAAGACCAGTTGATATAAATTAGAACTACACTAATTTGATTACACATAATAATAATAATAATAATACCGTTAGTTTTATTTCTGAATTATCTCCGCTTATCTTATCGAGAAAGCTTTTTACATCTGTAATCGATGATGATAATGATGATGATGATGATGATGATGATGATGACGAGTTTGATTCAAAATCAAGTTCTCGTTATTTCTTATCATAATTAGATCATATTTTATCATAATACCCTCTTCCATTTTGCCAGTCATTGCAATGTCGTTTATGCTTAAAATCTTTATTGTTGTGGTAAATTAGTTAGGTAACCGAGAATAATACAACAAATGATTATAAATGTAACAACTGACTGTAGATTTGGCTTTGATCTTGGATGTTTCCGATTCGATGATCATTGTTCCAGCTATGATGATGATGATGATGATGATAATGATGATGAAGTTATATGATGATGATTGATGATACACGTTATATTCATTTGCCTTTTAACATAACAATGTACACGTCTTCCACGCAAAGTGATTAGGATGCCAAGATGCACAACTTTGGGATTTGTTGTAATATAAGATCTACCTTTGCATGTTCTTAGCATCATCCTAGAGAAGTGCTTTTTAAGGATTGTTACGTTTTGAACGGTAGGCTCTTGCTCATCTAGCATCTTTGCTGTAGAATCAATCAATACATAAATAAATCAATCACCAATCAATCATCAAGAGATTTATTTAATATTGACTGCTGCTAAAAGAAAAGTTGTGCTTCCTCCTCTTCCTCTACACACAGACCGAGGATTGGCTTGAGCCAGTCTTCAAATGCAATATAGTTCTTATTTGGGACCTGCATCATCATCATTATCATCATTATCATCGTCATCATCACAGAAGAAAGAAACACATCACACAACATGGTAGCGTAGCCGTAGTTGTCTGTATGTTGATGAGGTAGTGCTGAGCTCAATCCAATCACACCGTATGTGTTATTATTTCAGTTGTTTGTCAGTGATAGTAGTACAACTTACTTACTTACCAGAAGATTGCCAATTCTATTGAATCCTTTGAGTCTAGATAACAGTGGTAGTAGTAGTAGTGGTAGTAGTGGTAGTTATAGTAGCAAAATTATTCCGATTGTAGTAGCAGCAGCAGTAGTAGTATTAGTAGAGGTGCCAAGTGCACGTCGTCGTGAAGTCTAAGTCGTGATTTTAGAATGGGGGGCACCACCTTAAATCTTTTCCCCGAAGTTTGAAGTCCTACGTACAGAAAGCACCACAATAATATTAATATGATGATGCGACGAGTCAGCACACTAAGTCTGCTGATATGCCGCAGTAGTAGCACTGCTACTAGCACTACTACTACGACTACCATTAGAAGACATGTGCAGCAGAAATATGAGCAGCTCATGATAATATTAGTCACACTGTGAATTGTGTTGGTTTCACATTCTACTACCTAATAATGATGCATTGTTGCGTAGTACTTAGTGTTATTATTATCATTATTCTAATTACCCCCATGTAGTGAGGGAAGAAACATTTCATGATGTCCTCCTCTATTGCTCCCCCGGTTGTGACAACACAGTTGATCTAATACAACAGAACCCGATTACTAGTTTATAGAGATGACCACACATTAGAATCGAAGATTAATAAACGTACCATTCTATGCTGCATGAGGTAGCGGATGATTTCTCTATTTCCGCAGCTGACCTTTAATTATAGACAATAAGCCGATTAGACTACAAGAAGGTTATATAAAATATTTAATAAGTTCTGACTATATTATTACCATATTGGAGGTATATCCAAGAAAGATGGTGCACCTTGTATTTTCACGAACTATAGTAGTAGTAAAAATAAGTTGGATGAGGACTCATAGTAGAATATACTACCACAGCTGTACTAGACTTGATGAGTACGGAATAATGATAATAATAATACCTTGCTTATCTTTAAACTCCTCTGTTTCTTTGTTAGGGTCAAACTTTTGATGACTCAGTCTCCATCGTAACTGGTAGTGGTGGTGGTGGTGGTGGTTTCTCTCAGATTACTACTCAGAAAATAACAAATGGGATAATATATATATATATATATATATATATATATATATATATATATATATATATATATATATATATTTATATTTTGGGGTGTGAGTCACCGTGCGAGAGAGCCACCCCACAACCAAACCAAAATGTGTAGCTAGAGATACATAGAGTGTGAGTGACCTACACACGTACGTATAAGAGTGCGGGCGTGGGGGAGCGAGGGAGGGTATGTGTGAGTGGATCCCTATATTACTTACTTGAAGAGAGCATCTTACTCTAATCCTTTATAGAAATCGAACCCTTTACACCTACATGTATGGCATTTTCGAAACTGAGGAGGATCTGGGAAAAGCACACACCAACATACTGCTTCTTATTTCGCACTACTCTGGGGTCCCCTCGGGCATGTCTTCAGATTTTACAAGAACGGCTTCGGTCGCCTTGTCGCATCCCGAAGATTCCTTGGCTTCCATACTCATGTTCTTTAAGTGAGAGGCGGGTTAGAGTGGTTCTGTAAAGTCTCGCTGGTAACTCAGCGGGGTGGGGTAGATCTAATGTTGGTAGTCTTAAAGGGAAATTTGATCGTAGAGGAGTTCTCCCCTATGTGCTTGTCGTAGCTTGGTTTATAGGATATTTCACTTCTACCACACACATATGTGCTCATTTTTTTTA